>NQII01000111.1:1195811-1304320 GCA_002778355.1 Clitarchus hookeri
GGGGGAGAGGAGATAGTGACATCTAACTTACTATATGCGTTACGCGTCAAACCTTTACATTTATTACTCGGCTTTCAACAACATCTTACAGAGAATTAACTGATTTACAGTTATTAACAAGAAGTTACCAATATAACTAATAAGCCTACTTTCCTCCATATGGACGTAATAATTTTGATGACATACTTAAAATCTTTGATGATAAGTAAAGTTTGACATCTCGTCGACAGCGATATTATTAAAGATGAAAAACCATAAACAAATGCAAAACTAGAGAGACACTTATAAATAAATGAACGCCTTACCCGGGACTCGAACTCAGGAGTCCTCTTACTGTAAGCTGGCATACAACCAACTGCACTTTCAAAGAAGAATATGTAGCATCAACTTTGGTTGTAATCAGTCTAATATATCTGTGGATAGGACTTACTAATATAACGTACTTACAGGGCCATCATTTTGAAAATAATTTTCTCAGCAAATTAAATCATGTACCAGTAAGGTTACATGATCTACCATAGTGCAACGTCTGTGAAAAAGTTTGTGGAAATCATCTGATTGGTTCCCGACATACTGCATAAAATCTTTTTTTCTCATTTGGCACTATCATACAAAAATGCATAAAACAGAGGCTTTGTATGTACGTGTATGTATGAAATTTTAAATAGATACTATGAGCATAAAAAGATTTGTTGAATTCGGTTAAATTGTTTGTTATGAAAAAATTTTCTAAATTATTTATATGGCTGCCATTTTGAACATATATTCCATATCAACTTATATCATGCAATTTGACATGGCCTAATCTAGAACTTCTTATGTGCAAAATTTTGTGGGAATAAAGTTGATTGACTTACTGAAATAAAGTTTAAATTTTCCATTTCCTCACCTGACACCAGGTATTTTACAAAATGGAAGCAAAAACGAAACTCTTTTAACAATTTGCTGCTCTTGATGGATGCTGTCAGCATACAAAGTTTGGATGAATTTTGTTAAATTTATAAATAGACATAAAATTATTACCTAAATTATTTATTTTGCCTCCATTAAAAAAAATAACTCACTTATATCTGTTGTTTTTAATAGCCTACCATAGCCCTACTTGCGTGCATAATTTGGTGGGTGCTACTTTTTTCGTCCCTGATACATGGCATAAAATATATTTTCTTATGTGCTGATAACTTTATAAATTGTGGGAGTAGGGGGCGGGGCATTGTTATATATAACTACCAGCATATTAAACTTGCTTGAAATCTTTTGGGACATATGGTATACCATCTCAAAATATTTTCATTACTATAACATTTATGTACAGAATGTTTTACTAAAAGCGTGCAAAAATGGATATTGGAATAGGGATTTCACAACGGAACGTTTAGAGATTGGAAACGTGTCGTCCACAGAGCCAGCGAAAAAAAGATTTGGGCGCAAACGTGTCTAACACGAATACAGGTATCTGTATTTGTTATGTTGATTACTGACATTTCGTATGTACACTGTTAACAGAGAGTACTGTACAGGACCACTCCACTCATGGACCTGTGTCAATGTATCAGCATGTTACTCACGAGAGTTGCTGAAAGTGCGGCCACCAACCTCGATGCAAGCATGACAATGGCATACGAGACTCTACCCCATCCGTTCAAATATCCCCTGAGTTTTGCATCTGTTGTTGTCACAAGCACGTACTGTGTTAATGTACAGATGACAGAACCACCTTGCAGAAAATATGTAAACCTCACATACTACATGGGTCGCCCACATATTTACGCCCATATCTACTTTCGCTGGCATCCTGGACCACACGTTCCCAATCTCAAAACTTTCCGTAAAATGCTCCTTATTCCCAGTTTCAGTTTTTCACACTTTTACTGAAACAACCTATATGTGTCTAATACTTTCTGTCATATAAATTCAAATTAACTATATAAGTATAACTTGTCTCCTGAATTTGGTGGGAATCAGTTAATTATTTACTGTTATAGCACATACAAGTATAGCATTAATTTGGCATTACCTTCAAAATGGCGGACCAAAGAGTTTCCTAATTAGCTCATCTGTGACATAAATACTGCCAGTATACAAAGTCATGTTGAATTTGGTTTACGTGGTTTTGTATATATGGCATACAAAAAATATGTTTATATGTCTGCCATTTTAAAAATAAATGTCAGACCAAATTAAAACATGTTAATTTACATGGCTAACCCTATTACTACTTGTTTGATAAATTTGGTAGGAATTGTTTTCTTGTGTCTCGAGATATAACATAACAACTACTCAAATTGATCCTTTCTCAAAAAAATGGCAGATAAGTGGTTCTGTGTGTAAATACTTTTAACTGTTGTGATAGATACTGCCAGCATTCAAAGTTAACCTGAAGTTGTTTTTATGGTTTTGTATATGTAGCAAATTATTCTAAACTATTTATATGGATGTGATTTTGAAAATTATTACCAGGTCCACTTAAAATAAACCAGTTTACATTGGCTACCATAGTAGTACATGTTTGCCAAGTTTGGTAGGAATTGGTTATTGTTTCTCGAGATATGACTTTAAAACTATTAATTTCTGTGGCGCTATCTTACAAAATAGCGGATAAAAGAGGTTATGTAGCGACATATTAATGCATGTTATTAATGTTTTCAGAATACCAAGTTTTGTGTTTCTCGTTAAACAGTTGGTAGCTATAAAATATGAACCTAATAATATATATATGGCAGTAATTTTGAAAATTAGTATATATTCTTTTAAAACTGCATGTATTTATATGTCCTGCCATAGTATTACTTACATGTCAAATTTTGTGAGGTTAGGTACATAGTTTCAGAGATATAATGTAAAAGTATGTTTTTTAATGTAGTGCTATCTTCGAAAATGGTAGATGAACAATAACAATCACTTCCCCCCCCCCAAACACTCTAAATTCAATCATTTTATGATGTCCTGTTAACATAGCATACCAAATTTTGGTTTAAATATACCCTATGTTTCCCGAAATAAATGTTATCCTACATTTTAAAATGGCCACCTTTTCGAGAAAAGTTCCAGGTATGTTCGGCAACTATAAAAGTTGGATGTCCTTATTACTGACCGAGTACCTAGTTTAGTGAAATTTGGTTCAGGGTTTCAAAATTATTACNAGGAGAGTGACAAACATTGAGACCGACATTCTCATGATTTCATAAGCCAATCTTTCAAAGGGAAGTGGCCAAAAACACTTCTGTGCAAATTCCTGCAAAATAATGGCAAAGACAGTTGAATTACATTTCAACTTGGCCCCATACATTTAAATCATGACAATGACAAAAAAAGGTTGAAAGATTATTGTGTAGTAGTACTTCTAGTAGTAGTATTAGCAGCAGTAGCAGTAGTAGCAGTAGCAATAGTAGTATTACCAGTAGTATCAGCAGTAGTAGCAGAAGTAGCAGCAGTAGTAGTAGCAGTAGTAGTATTACCAGTAGTATCAGCAGTAGTAGCAGTAGCAGCAGTAGTAGCAGCAGTAGCAGTAGTAGTAGCAGCATAAACAGTAGCAGCAGTAGCAGTAGTATCAGCAGTAGTAATATTAGCAGTAGAAGCCACAGTAGTAGTATTAGCAGTAGTAGCCACAGTAGTATTAGCAGTATTAGCAGTAGTAGTATTAGTAGTAGCAGCAGTAGTGGCAGCAGTAGTAACAACAGTAGAAGTAGTAACAGCAGCAGTAGCAGCAGTTCTTTGTTTGAGAGGGGTAAAAAATCTTTAAAAGACACAGTGAAAAAAAACGGTAGTGTGGGGCTTTTACCCACTAAAAACCTCCCCTCTCTCGCTTTCCGGTGTAGAGGGATCAGACTGGGACCTCCCTGCAGCATTACATCAGTCTGAACGTGTTCACCCTAAGTGATCCGCCGCATGCACATATACTGTTCGCTTCTTTTCTCATTGAGTACGCTTTCAGTGAAAGCGCATACTGTGCTCCAGTTTTTCTCGTTTTTGAGCATTAATGTCACCAGGCTATCAGCACTGAAGGTCTCTCCGAGCTGTGGCTCTGCTTGACTTTGTTCTAGTATCCATCTGCGGCAGGCGAACACTGTGTGCTCAACATCGTCGACTTCCGTACAGTAAGAGCATCGGTCTGTTGGTAGTTTACCCATTTGATGCAGGTATTTGATGAAACAACCGTGGATGGTTCACACCTGCGTCAGATAGTAGTTTACTACTCCATGTTTTCTATTTACCCAGCAGTCTAAATTGGTTATCAATTTTTTGGTCCACTTCCCTCTGTTTCCATGGTTCCAGGTGATCTGCCATTGGTTCATCGTATGGTTTCTCTCTTGCTTGCGGGTTTCGTTTTTGTTTGTCTCCGCCGCTCTCTTAAAGATCCGGCTTCGCTCTTGGGCTAACAGTTTTATCGGGACCGGTCCGGCTATAACTGATGCTGCTGGCTCCGAGGTCGTTCTATAAGCGCTTATAACTCTCGTTGCGCAGTTTCTCTGCACCGCACCTAGCAATTTGCGGATGTAGTCTCGTTCAAGTGTGTTAGACCATATCTCAGCACCATACAACATTATCGAGTAGGCCACATTAGTCAAGAGTTTTCTTTTTTCTGGTGTAGGTCCACCTATGTTCGCCATTAGTTGACTAAGTTCGGACACCAAATTTATTGCCTTCGTTGCTGTCAGCTGTATATGCTCGTGATATGATAGCTTCTGATCGAGGGTCACTCCCAAATACCTGGTTGCTTTCTTGGTTTCGATCGCGGTGTAGCTGGCGTACATAATATGGGGTATTTCGACTCGTTCCTTGGTTAAAAGGACTACTTAGGTCTTATGTTCTGCTAATTCCAAGCCGTGCTCAGTTAACTAAGTCTTCAGACGTCTGACGATTAAGTTGATTTTATATTGAGCTTCTTCTATTGTTCTAACTAAGAGAACTGCAGCTATATCATCATCGTATCCTACAAGAAATTATTCCTCAGGCATGTCCACTTCAAATATGTCATTGTAGCTCATGTTCCAGCAATCGGGTCGAAAAAATTGATCCTTGAGCAGCTCCTCTTGTCACTGTCTTTTCTGCAGGACCATTTAGTGTGGTGTACATAAGCACTCTGTCGTCTAGATAATATTCGCATACCTCTGTTAGATAGTCTGATACATTAAACTAACTCAATGCTTTCATTACATCAGTCCATCGTAGCGAGTTGAAGGCGTTTTTAACATCAAACGTGGCTAGGATGCACATCTTTCTCGATCTGTGGTTTCCCACTTCAGTTTGAAGGGCCACCACTACTACCTCGTTTATAGCACTTCTAGTAGAGCGTCCGTTCCTGAACCTGTGTTGTTTGTTTAATAGGTATCCGTGTTCTTTAATGTCTGGTAGGATTCTCACCTTAAGAAGCTTCTCATATATTTTTCCGGCAAAGTCTAGCATACACAGAGGCCGGAAGGACGATGACGCATCGTCCAGTTTAATCGGTTTACGAATCAGAACGCGTCTATGTCTTGTCCATCTTTTGCAGAAAATGCCAGCTTTGAGGCAGGTATTATACATGTCCGCAAATTTTTGTGTGCATGTCTGTGCCACGAGCTTCATTGCTTCTATCGGGATCCCGTCTGGTCCTGGAGCTTTACCATTTTTCATCGAGCATACTGCTGTTTTAATCTCAAGGCTTGTGAATAATGGGGGCTCTTTTTTAGTTTGCATGTGTGTTGTACGTTTTCTCGGCGTGTCGTCGGGGAATAATGTATCCAATATATTTTTCATCGTCACTTTGTCTTTTGCTCCACTAGGGAGATGTCCGCAAAACTTACGTGTTACTATCTGGTAGGCAAGGCCCCACAGGTGATTATTTACTTCCTCACATAGCTCTGCCCATTTTTGGGATTTACTCTTTTTAATGGCACTTGTTGTTTCGAGGTCGCTCCTGTTCTTATGCGCTTTCTGTGCTATTCTTCTTTGCTTAAGACATTTAGCTCTGAGGGATGCAATGTCTGAATTCCACCAGTAGACGGGTTTCTTTTTGTGTGGTGTTATTTCCTTGGCATAGACGCGTCGCATGCATGTGTGATTGCGTCCATGACTCTTGCTACCCTGGCTTCTGCTTCTTCCCGAGTTGGGGAGTCAGTGATAGCCAGGCTATTCCCCGTTAGTTGTTCGTGCATGGCTTCGATGCAGTTTCTCTCGTCCAGTTTGCTTGCGTTCCAGCGAAAAGGGCGTTTGTCTATTTGAGTAATTTCATGTGAGCTTACTTCAAAATTAATGTGTTGGTGATCACTACCTGTAAAGTGCTCTGATAGGTACCAGTTAGATATATGTTGTGCCAATTCGGCTGAGCAGAGGGTCACATCGATAATGGTCTCTCTGTAACCCACTCGCCTGGAGGTGATTGTGGTTCCTTCGTTTAAGACTTCGAGAGACAATCTGGCCGCAATCTCTGTAAATATTTTCTCTCTGGTATCGGTAAAAGCCATACCCCATTCTGCCGCTTTGGCATTCAAATCTCCCGCTACGATTTTTTTACCCTTCAAGGATCGTAAACAGTCTTCGAGGTTTTCTGCTTTGCGGAGAAAGGTGTAGGTGCTGTCGTTTGGCGTAAAGTAACAGCTTACTTTAAAGCAGGGGTTTGTCTTAATCCAGACGAAGCCATCACCTGCACTTCTGTCTAGGATATCTATACTAGGGTATACAATCCATATCGCGGCAGTTCCTGTTTTATCAGTGGCCCATGCGTGCCCGTCTTGATTTTTATATTGTTCACTTATAATCGCAACGTCTACCTTGGCGGTAGATATAGTTTTGTTAGTAAGTCAGTTGCTAATCTACTTCTCTGCAGATTTCCCTGGAGGAAGTGCATCATTTTTCTCTTTCTTTAGCTGCGTTAAACATAGCTTTTTCCTGAGCCTGCGACGTTTTCTGTGTCCAATTGTTTCCCGTCGTCTGCGCAAAGATAGTACTTTGGTGTTTAAGTCCATGAGGCCATTTTGTGCGCTGGGTCACTGCACATAAAGCACATATTTTGCCTATCGGGGCCCTTGCATAGTTTTGCTAAGTGGTTATGTCCGAGGCACTTGAAACAGCGTTGTACGATCGTTCGTTGCCGAACCCTGCAGTAAATCCAGCCTATATTTATGCGCCCATTTTCTATAAATTGTTGTGCATCAGCTTCATTAAGTTCAACTATCGCCATGAGCTGACCACGTATGGTATTTGAGAGTCGTATGGATTTTGCTAGAGAGGCTTCTCCAATATCTCTTTTCAGGCTAGATTTGACTTCTTCTTCTGTTGTTGTAATCTCCAAGTCTCTAATTTCTACGGTGCTTTTAGGTAGTAGTTTCCTTACTATCCCCATGATTCCGACCGCTTTTCTCACCTCATCGCTTACAGCTACGCATTTTTTCATTTTGTGGCTAAGTTCTAGGAGAATCCCACCGATCTTTGTTTTTCGGACAGACTTAATATATGTATCTAATATCTCAGGTTTTACACTGGTTTTAATATCCTTTAGCAGATCGGCATATGTTTTTCTAGTTCCAGGTTGAACGAAGACTGCTTGTGTGCGTTTTGTCCTTGGTTTCTTTTGACTTCCTTTCTGTGGGTCGGCTCTTGGTCGGTACTTCATGCATGAGGCGTCGAGTTTTGCGTCTGGGTCTCCTGAAGGTTATGCACCTTCTGTAGAGGTTTTTTGTGCGCTTGACAGTCTTCCGTTCGTTGCTGGGTGTCTGTCTCTTAGATGGGTGCACTTCGGGGCTTTCTGGTGGGCTCAGTTGGGTTGCGGATCTTTTTTTTTCGCTCTCAGGGGTCTTTATTTTCTCAAATGCATGCTTTGGAAGCCCTGTTTGCGGTAGAGTACGTTGAAGTTCCTTCCATTTCCAGCGAGCTGCGAACGCATCTTTTAATGCCTCGGTTGCCTCTTCGATGCCCGTCTTAATGTCTTTGAACATATTTTTTTTGGTGCTCCTTCGTGAGTTGTGTGTTTTCTACCGCCGTGCTTGGTAATGGCGTGCCAATATCTGGAGTGTTTCCTGTGTTTTTTGCATTGTCCCTAAAAGTTCTTGTCACCAGCGCATCGTGACAGGTGGGCGAGCCGATATAACTCTAGCAGCAGTAGCAGTAGTAGTAATAGTAGTAGTATTAGTAGTTGTAAATCAAAGTAAATGAAATTATTTAGACTTAAGAAATGTACACAGTGCAGATGTAGTCCAGCTAGTACTAGTCTACTTAAATTTACACTTAAATTTCGCTATCACTTCCTCATTCACAGATTCATATACTTACACAAGATATGTCTTTAATTACATTATAACATAATTTATAATCATAAATTATCCTCAGAAATTGTTAGTTCTGAACTATTATTCTTTGAGTAGGCTATTCTGTACATTCAAAAAAATAAATGTTTTTTAAAACTGAGGTTGAACATATTGTTGATGGAGGGGTCATAACAAATGGGACCAGTGGCTGCGGTTATCAGGATCAGGAATGTAATTGTATCAAGAAACCATCCTGGGATATGCCTTCAGTAATTTTGGAAAATCAATATCAGTATGGTTGGATTGGTAACCAATACTGGATTTTCAGAATGTATATGGAGTGGCGTGTTATTACTCTGCCACTTCATTCTCTACACATAAGTTTTCAGGTTATAATAAATTTAAATTTGTAAATGGTTTAGAATACACCCGAACTTGGTCAGTCATACCATCATCATACTACATGGTGTATTTGTAAAACCTTGCGATATATGTTTATATTAACATGAATTCTGTTTCTCAACAGCGTATGACTTCAGTTTGGCCTCCCGTGCCTGATCCCTTTGGGTATTACGGGAAAGATCTTCCAGAGCAATTTAGTGTGCACATCAGGCATATATTGTAATCCAATTCATAAAGCCACTTCAGGCATTATATTTGTCACATCAGTCAGTTCTTATGATGATTGGGCACACTACCCAGTTCCTTTGTTTAATTAAGAAAACATGAGATTTAGCTAAGCGTCATACAAAGCTTAGTAATTTGCTGTAGTTGAATGCAATCCAATTGAAAGAGATTACGCTACTTTCAATCGCGGTGGGTAGGCGGGTTTTCCACCTCACCTCTCAACAGCATCATACAGAGTTGAATCTGCACCCGCCACCTTGTTGGGGCTGATGCCTATCCAACCTCTACGAACGCGCTTCGTAAACGAGTCCTCTTACTACGTGGACTAGACCATCGACCCTTTATTAGTGTGCATCAACCCTTCGAAACTGCTGCCCGAGGCAGCCGGCACGCCGTTTTCCAAAGGAAGCTAATACCTACATCACAGACACTCGGGATTTTAATATTAACAATTGATTAGTGTATCGCAAAGCTATGCTGGCAGGAAATCAGGCAGCATGCTGTATTTTTGTTTTTGAGTGGGTTTAAGTAAACGCTAGCTGAAAACTGTATCTTTTTTTTATTAATAATACTAAATGAAATAACATTATTGCAAAAAAGAAGAAATAGGGCCTTAATAAATTAATTCATAAAAATTAATCGAAGAGCTCTTACAAAACGAAGTTTCAGACAACAAATGAATCACAACTTGTGGCCAGTCCTGAAGCTCTACTACAGAACTGCACAAACCTTGTGATTCATTCGGTGATCAGCCTTACACTAAATTAATTTGAAAAATATGGCAAAAAAATTAGGTATGATTTAAAATGACATACCTAATACATTGTATAATAAAACATATCTGCTTCAAAACTGCACTGGACTTAACACGCCGTTACTAAATATTGTAAATGTAACAGCTTTATGATATTTACTTAGAAGCAAAAATATGTATGTAAACTGAACAGCAAAAAAAACTGGTCCACCTGCCTAATATTGTGTAGGGCCCCCGCGAGCACGCAGAAGTGCTGCAAGACGACATGGCATGGACTCGACTAATGTCTGAAGGTATGCCGGAGGCAATTTGCACCATGAATCCTGCAGGGCCGTCCACAAATCCATAGGAGTGCGAGGCGGTGGAGATCTATTATGAACAGCACGTTGCAAGGCATCCCAGATATGCTCAAAAATTTTCATGTCTGGTGATTTAGGAGGGCAATAGAAGTGTCTACAGTCAGAAGAGTGTTCCTGGAGCCACTCGGTAGCAGCTCTCGGCGTGTGGGGTATCGCATTGTCCTGATGAAACTGTCCACATCCGTCGGAATGCACAATGGACATAAATGGGTGTAGGTGATCGGACAGGATGCCTACGTATCTGTCACCTGTCAGAGTCATATGTAGATGTATCAGGGGTCCCATTTCACGCCAACTGCACATGCCCTCTACCATGACAGAGCCTCCACCAGCTTGAACAGTCCCCTGTTGACATGTAGTGTCCATGTATTCATGAAGATGTCTCCATACCCGTACACGTCCATCCGCCCGATATAATTGCAAACGAGACTCATCAGACCAGGCAACGTGTTTCCAGTCATCAATAGTCCAGTGGCGGTGTTGGCAGGCCCAGGCGAGGCGTAAAGCTTTTTGTCGTGCAGTCAACAACGGTACACGAGTGGACCTTCGGCTCCAAAAGCCCATATCAATGATGGTTGAATAGTTCGCACTCTGGCAATTGTTGATGCCCCAGCATTGAAATCTGCGCCAATTTGAGAAAGGTTTGCACGTCTTTCACGTTTAATTATTCTCATCAGTCGTCGTTTGTCCCGTTCGTTCACGATATTTTTCCGGCCGCAGCGATGTCGAAGATTTGATGTTTTACCGGATTCGCGATATTCACGGTACACTCGTGAAATGGTCGTACGCGAAAATCAAAAATGTATCGCTACCTCGGAGATGCTATGTCCCATCTATCATGCGCCGACTATAACACCACGTTCAAACTCACTTAAATCTTGATAGCCTGCCATTGTAGCAGCAATAACCGATGTAGCAACTTTGCCAGATGCTTGTTGTCCTATATAGATACCGCCGACCGTATCGCGTTAGTCTGATTGGTTCCATGCCTCTTGTTATTTGCATAGGCACTCCTATGCCAGTTTTTTTTGGCTCTCCAGTTTATATAATACATACAACTGTATGTTGTATGACTGCACATTGATAACTAGTAATTTTTCTCTTCCCTGCTGAACGAAAAAGCAATAATTTACAGACAAAGACAAATAAAAAACCGTAGTTATAAAGATTTATAAAAAACCTTAATTTCTAAAATGATTGTGAACTCACCCGCAGTCTTCATCTTTGCAAAGAAAGTATGACCGATAACTGCTCAGAAAAACATAATATATTCTAGGAAAATGAGGTAATTTGTAGAGTAAGCTGCAACAACTCATTAAAGAAATTATTAAATACACCATCCTTAATTAACTCTTTATATTGAACAAACACAACTTTTCATCATATTAATTATATATATATATATATATATATATATANATAAACCTTGTGTCTGTTTGTTCGGACGTGTTTAACTTCCGAAAAAATCAACCGATTTTCGTTCCGTTTTTTTTATAAACCTTCCTTTTGTTCCAACGAGTGTTCGTACACCTTTCTTTTTTATCTGTATTACCTGAAAAGGTTCATTTTTACCATGCTTTCGCGTCAGGAAGCGCCTTAGTCAACAATGCAACGTCAACAATGCAATGTAAACAATGTAAAGTCGCAACCTAGCAACAGATCTATCTATATAAAAACTATATATCCATACATCGATACTTATAAGTACGTCAATGCTTGATATATTGATATATCGATATTAATATATATGTCGATACTTATCGACAAGCGAACACGTCACATACAAATTTGTGGATGTAACATTACACGAAAATGAAGCGGTAAATTATTCGCCAGAATTTCTAAATTCGCTTGATGTTCCAGGATTGCCTCCACATATATTAAAATTGAAAATAGGAGTGCCAGTCATTTTACTTCGTAAAATCAATCAACCAAAACTTTGCAACGGCACACGCCTTGCAATAAAAAAATTATGCGCAATACTATAGAAGCTACCATCTTGAAAGGTTCTTTCAAAGGAGAAGATGTGCTTCTTCCCAGAATTCCATTTATTCCATCAGAAATTCCCTTTCACTTTAAAAGAACACAGTTTCCAGTCAGATTGGAATTTGCAATGACAATAAATAAAGCTCAAGGGCAGTCATTGTAAATGTGCGGAATAGATTTAGAAACAGAATGTTTTTCGCACAGCCAATTGTTTGTGTCGTGTTATAGAGTAGGAAAACCACACAACTTATTCATACGCGCGGAAGATGGAAAAACTAAAAACATTGTATACAAACAAGTTCTTCAATAATAAAGCTTTTAAAAATACATATACTTCTTTCAATTAATTTCACAGAAATGAATAGAACCAAAATCTTTTATGCCACAGCTACGCGTGGCAGTGTTAGTTAGTGTTACATAAAATGGTTCCCGTAGTCAAAATTAGTCATATTAATGTGATGGAATTTATTGAATGTGGCATCTAAAAGTGGATTTTCAATGTAAAATTAAGTTCCCTTTTCTTAGTCTACTTAATTAAAAGCAATTTATTAATACTTTCCAATTTAATTTGGCACTAAACAACAACCATACTCCAAACAAACAACTGATTAATTATTACTCATAAATTTTCTCTTGTGCATTTCTAGCGGCCGCGGTGGCTGAAAGGTTAGCCTGCTCGCCTCCCACCAAGGCGAACCGGGTTCAATACCCAGCTGGATCACTCCCCTGATTATCGCATGTGGGAATCGAGCTGGACGATGCCACTGGTTGGTGGGTTTTCTCTGGGATCTCCCGTTTTCCCCACCCTTTCATTCAGCTCCATACTCACCTCAATCCACCCTCATTGGCTCTCAAGACCTCGCTGTTAAGAGCCGCCCAAATCCCTTCGCTCACTCACTCATTCACTCACTCTTGTTTATTTATAATAACGCAGTAACATTCTTGATTCAAAGGATGAGTTTTAGACCACTAAATAGGACAATATCTTTTTTCTTACAAGTTAATAACAGTACAGTTCTAGGCTATGTTTTCAAATAACCTATCCATTTTATGTGCTGGCATCTATGGAACAAAGGTACTGGCAAACACTTACATTAATAAATAAAACTAATAATCCATTAAAACAAAGTTAGTCTGATGCACGAGTCATTTCATAAGTCTTGGTAACCGTGTTATAGCCGGCAGTAACGGTGCTGCAGAGGTAAAACATTATATGCATTTGAAGAAAACCAGACAGCGCTTCTGAATGCTACAAGAAAATGGGGCCAGGTGCTAAAACGAAAAAGTGTGGAGGGGGAGGGGGGGGGAAGAAGAAGACAGAAATTTAAAGCGTGGTTTTACAATTAAAAGTTTACAAGAATAGTACAGGAAAGTACAAACAAACAGCTAACATCCTTCACAATATTCTCCCAGGTCTTCCACGCATCGTTGCCAACGATTGGGAAGGCAAAGAAGTCCATCATATCTGTGTGATTAACGTCTCAACCCAGCATGGAACAGTTCGAAATGGCGATGCTTCATCACATGCAACATTTCTTAAGCTCCTCGTGACACTGATGTGCATTTCTGCAATGACAACCTACACATCCCATGTATGAATGTCTCTCATCTTTACTGACATCTATCTGGAAGTATGGTCTGGAGCATACAGACGTTTCTGCACGCTGCTGCTGGGTACCCAGTCCATCTACTGGCGGGATTCAGTACCATTCTCAAGAAGTTTCATAACAGATAAAATACATTGTCTGTGCTGCCACATGTTCACAAGCTATAAACCAGTTGCCATGACTTATGAAATGTCCCACATATTTATCCTATAATTCATTATTCGGTTATAAATAATAATACGATAACGGGATGTACGTAAAATATTAAAGGACATTTTGGAATATAAAATTTTATTGAAAACAGTGTTGTAAAACATTATTTTTAGGGCAGAAATCAGTGTTTCTATAATATTACTTACTTTGAAAACAAAATGAAAATAAAATTAAAGATGAATACTATACTTCCGCATGTTTTAAAATTGATGTTATTTAAAATTAAACACTCTTTGCTTGATAATATGGTATAGTAATTTGATAAATGTGCACTCTTTTTGCATCTGAGCCAGGAAAAATAAAATATATTGTGATTTGCTTCAGACTGACAAAAATCTAACATGATCATATTATACACACATACCGACAGACATATGTATGTACATGTATACTCTGTATAACCTTATACATACTGAACAAAAGTTACCTGTGACTGAAATGTTCCCTTTAGGGGGAAAAATCCATAAGCAGAATAACACGTGTAAAAACACTTGGCATGGTCTACAAAGTGTAAAATCGTAGGTGACATTAATTTAAGCCACACTTGCATTAAAGAATTTCATAGTTTCACAAGATTTTGTGAATGAATCTATTCCCTGACATTTTACTAGTTCCAGGTAGTTCCACAAATTTTTAATTTTTGTGCCATTCCAGAGGTGTAAAAGCTCTGGAAAGTTCACTACTCCAATCACTCAAATTTGCAGGCCTATGAATGCGGAAATTGTTACCTTCAAATGAATGGGATAGGAATGTTATGTTTGTTGGTAAGCTGGCCAGCGCAAAACAAATGGTTGTCCAACAGCCAATGAAGCCACTGCAAATAAAATTTCCTATTATCTCAACCGAAGAACATACTTTTGTGTAACTGATAAACACTCAAAACATCAAACAACCACCTCTATAGAGAACCACACCTAGCACCTGGTCCTTAATGCAAAGTTCCGGAAGCCTACAATGGGCACCAATGCCTAGCAAAATTCCCAATCAGGAAAAAATGAAAAGATGTTATCAGATGGCACATTTCCATCTTGCTTTCTGCAACTGAGCAGCTTGATGAGAATCAAGCAAAGGCATCTTGCATACATCCATTCTCCTGTTATTTTTCATCATATACAGTTATCTGCAAATGTTCGTTCAGAAATTGGTTGCGAAGAATGTATATTGGCTTTTAGTAGTAATGTTTGTTTGGAAGCAAAGTGATTTTATTTGTAAGCTTTAAAGAACACCCCCAGTTGCTGCCTGTCTGAGTGGTTTTTGGCCTTAATTATGACAAGAATTTACTAGTAAGTTGTGATTTTTGACACAGCGTGTAGACTTATGTGCTGGAAGAGTTTTTCGAAAATATTTGCAAGTCGAATGTTTAACTCACAATTGCAGTTTTCTAAATTCTTTTGCAATGTTTTATTTCTTTGTACTCAACTTGTTTTACAACCTGTTGTTTTATCTATATAACTCGGATGTAATACTTTTAAAGGGAAATAAAAGAAACAAAAATTACAGTGTGTTGACTACATGAAAGATTTTTTAATAATATTTGTTTACACTCAATGGAAGTGATCAGCATGTGTTTAATGAAATATGGATGTCGGTTAGAGTTTTATCATTAGCATGATTTTATGGTACTTTTTAAATAACATTTTTGCTGTGTTAGTAGATAAGCCAGCTTTCAATCTGCACAAGGGTTCGCAGATTCGCTAGAAAAAAATAAGGAGATAATTATGACTGAGAATGTACGTTTAGTATGTGCATCCATTACCCCTGCCAGTCTTACCCTACAAAATCATTCTAACTTTATAAGATAAAGATTTATGTATTTTCATTTCAATGTTCTGGGTAATAATAATAATGTCAGACTATATGCCATGCTCAATATTACACAGTTCACCTCAAAACATACACTCCAGTCTATCTGTATCAATCAGTTTAGGAAATTTTTTAAAAATGGAAATTCAGTTTTTAATGTGTTTGTAAAATCTCATTTGCTTTGGTATTTGCAACTTTCAAAAGTCCCACAACAGAAATTAAGAAATAATACTTTTTAACAGCAGTTACACAATAATTAATACTCTACAAGCACCAACCTGTTTCTCTTGGAGCAACCTACTAAAATGTTGTGGGTCACGTGCACTGCACATGTGCACTGTTCTAATGAGGCTGGAGATTGCGGTGGCTGAGCGATTAGACTAATCACCTCCCACGAATGCGAACCGGGTTTAATACCCGGCTGGGCCACTCCCGGATTTCCGCAAGTGGGAATCGGGCTGGACGATGCTGCTGGTCGTCGGGTTTTCTCAGGGAACTCCCGTTTCCCCCGACCTTGCATTCCAGCGCTGCTTCATTCTCACCTTTCACCCTCATCGGCCCTCAAGACCTCGTTGTTAAGAGCCGCCCAAATCTCTCTACTCTACTACTCCTACTCTAATGAAGTTATCATTGTTGTAGTATTGCGATCACTTGCCTTGACGAAATAACGCATTTACAGTTCTATGTAATGATGGGGAGTTATGTTTGAAATGTAATATAAATATAACTCAATGATTTTATTTTTAGCCTTGTGAACACTTAAATGTGGGACACAATTCCATCCTGAAGAGTTTTCTCAAGACAATGGGAAGGAAGCATTAGCCAAAAGCAGGGTAAATTGTATTTTATGGGACATCTGGGGTCCCTCATCTGTATCAATTAAACCATCTATAACAATTAACAAAACGATAACAACAACATACTATAATTACATTGACAGAACAGAAGATATAGTTCTAATCTAAACAGACTAATTAAGCTGGTTTAATAATATTATCACTAGCACTCACAGATTTTACTTACAGATGAACGTAGTCCAAGTTGATGAGACACAAAATATGGGCTTGAGGGAAGTGGCAAAGGCCACACAGTGCAGTGTCAGTTACAGGGTTAGATGTGAAGGGCTCTGTCTTTTGTTAACACTTAGAGAATATTTGTGCAATTGATTTATGAGCCACCTACATTTAATGCAAGGAAGTATGCAGGGCTATAGGTTACGTGATTTATTGTAAAGCTCCATATTATGTTTTGGGTAGATTACAAACTGCATTTAAGTATAGGCTATTCACGGTAAAGGGAGTACTTTAGAAAGCTTTCTCGTTTGGAATAATTGTCTATAAATATATTTTATTTTAGCCTTCGACGTTAACTGCCGAGTGCGATGGAATATATACACTATATTTATTACTTACATGGCATTATTGATTTTAAATGGAAGTTAAGGGATAAAAAAAATATGAAATAAAAAAGTAACTAGGAGCCTCAAAAGTGCTCACTTTACCGTGAACAGTCTATATCACCGAATACATGTTCATCTCAGTTTCTTTTTTGTTACTTCCCATGTTATTTCTTGACAGTGAAAAAAAAAAATAAGGCAAATATTTTCAGGGTGATTGGTCAATATAATAATCCTTAAAGTACAATTTTTAAGTGCAATTTGTAGGAATATATCACACATATGACAAAACTTCTAACGAATAAGTGCTACGTTTGCAAAACTACATGAAAATTAACAATGCAATTAGGTATTAGATAAGCCAATTATTACATTAGTTATTTCAAACATGCATTAATAGTAAATTAGAATAACAAATATTTGAGAAATCTTTAATGGGTTCAAAATATTTCTAACTAGCTTTTACCCGCGGCTTCGCTCGGGTGGTTATAGTAACAAACTTATAGGGAGAAATAACGGTATTTGTTAGTAGATACACTGATCATAAACACAGAACAGAACACTAACGATGTCATTTTTTGGTGCTAGAATAGCTCTTTTACATAGCCACTGGTGGTCATTTATATTTATTTGTAGATCTGGGTAAACGCTATAAATCAGTTCCGTACCACTCTGCACCAAATAACTAAAATCCCCCGCCCATCACCAATTTTTAATAGTGTATCAGCATAATGTCCTGTATCGACGTCATTGTAGAGGTGCACTCTCATATTTGTCGTCAAACTGAATTACTTGACATTTGTCCATAAGGTTGACGACTTGACGGCTTTGGTTTCATCTGCAGGTGTGCCCCTCTGAATCACCGGTAGAGTTTGACGGAAGTCTCCAGCCAGTAATACAACCATTCCTCCCATAATGTCTTTATTGTTTAGTATATCCTGTAGAGTTCGGTTTAGGGCCTCTATCGCTTTTTTGTGTGACGTTGTGCTTTCGTCCCACACTAAAAACTTACATTGACACAGTATTGAACCCCAAGCGCTTTTTTTAATAAATCTTTTTTCCTGAGGGAATGAGACATATTTTTGGGATAAAAAGTAGCCTATGTCACTTCCCGGCCCTCCATCTATCTCTGTACAAAAAATCACGTCGATCTATCGCTCCGTTGTGACGTGAAAGAAGGACAAACAAACAAACACACTTTCGCATTTATAATATCGTATTAGTTAGGATGGTTATTTCATAAAATCATGTACCAACTCTGATAGAGTTAAAAGTTACCACAATTCTCACTGTAGAGTTCTATCTATGTTCATAGGTTCAACCTGTAATGAAATTTCTTAATTTTCCCACGTTTCATAACAAAGTTTTAAGTTCAGCTGGCAAAATTACAAACTAATAGCAGTAATTATTACGGAAAGTACTTCTCAAAAACCACTAAGTCAAAATATTTCAAAATTTGCTCAGTTCCCAACAATATTCTGTTAATACTTTACATACAGTACTTTAAACAATAATATTTTTAAATATTCTTTGAGAACACGTATATAGAACGAAACAAAATATTTAATAGTATTGTTTTGTAACTGCTGGGCGTAAGTATATGCATAATTTAGCTGTATTAATCAACACATATGAAAGGTATGGTAGCTTATACATAACAATCACTATACAAAATACAACTAAAAGTTCCATTAATTAAATTCAAATAGTCATACGTAACTGCAATGGTTTTAAATCAATCAAATATCTTAATTGCATATATATTTTTGTGTGTATATATATTCGTATACATACATTTAAATATATATACATGAGCATGTGCATAAATGAATGTGTGCGCATGTGTAAGTGTGCACATTTTAGTATGCATTACATGTGTGCACGAGTGCACATGTGTGTATGCATGCACACATATGTGTATTCATGCACACGTGTCTGTATGTGTGTGCATATGTGTGGTAAATGTGTGCATACACGTGTGTGGGCATGTTTAGTTGTAAAAGGTTTATACCTTAATTGTATAGTCCTGAAGATGATTGCCTTAAAAAAAATCAAAGAAGAGGGTCTGTTAATCTGTTAACTATTTTTAACAATGTTTCGCAGGGAATGAACATAATTCTATCACATATGGTATTATTCACATTTATTGTTTCAAATTTAAAAATTTAATTTTGTATTGTTTAATTGCAAAGTCTTTACACTAAGTTAAATGTCTGTTATATTAAGAATTTTGAGGGGTAAGACGTAAGAACAAGCAAGCTTGCGTTACAATTTATTACGTAGCTTCATTATGTAGACTATCTAAATACTAGATTATTTTTTTATACTGCATTTCATGTAAGTGCTGTAAATTTTGACAGACAATGACTAACCTGCACACTATGTAAACAATAAATGATGTCGTTTGCAGAGTACTGTTTCAGCTAATTACTTGCTGCGAGACGTATATTATAAAGACGATAATTATAACTATAAATAAATCTATTAATTAAAAAATATAATTTAAAAATTAAATATTGATAACATTTTTGGGATAAGTTATATTTTGAAAGTAATGTATCATTTTATGGGCTATAGAATATAGACTTTAGAAACATTTAAAGCAATTATGACACAGAATGTGATCACATTGAAACATTTCCAGCCAGATAATTGGTGAATACCATTGAGAACATACACTTCATTGTAATGTTTACGACGCGGGTACCTTGCTGGTGTTGCTAGAACATTTTTTTCGGAGTAAATTATTTTCGTATTTCAAAATTTCTTTAAGCGTGTCTTTTAAGTGCATCTATTTGGGTGATATGCGTCGTGAAGTGTCACAAATATATTTACATTACAAAGTTTAAGTATGTTGGTTCCGGGAAATTGGTGGAGTGTTGCATTTACTGATTTATTCTGCAAATAAAATATTTTGTATTAGAGGCACATAAAATGATTTCAATGATGTTTTCATCCGAGATTTGCCATAGAACAACTCATGTACACAAGTTGTCATTAGGAATTATAATTTGGGCTGATGAACAGTAACTTAGTGTGTTTTCAAAATAGTGAATTTCGTAACCATTAGAATGTTTGAAATGTGTGTGGCTGAAAAGAAAATGCCACTGTCTGTTTAACCATTTGTTTTTTAGTGTGAAAATCAGTTTATTATATTGAAAATCCAACACAATTTTTTTAGTCTCTTTGAAGAAAGTAATTTGTTTTCTCCAAGATAACTCAAATCACACTCATGCCTTTAGCTATGGTGTAATAGGTGGAAGGGGAGGATGGAACGAAAGGATATAAAACCACCTACATAATATGAAATAGGTATTTGGGCCTAAAATAGTGAAATTTGATGCAAATTGTCTTCTTATAACCAGTAATTGAAAGTACTACATAAATATATAGTTAATAGCATTCCACAATAGACTGAACCACATAAAGATTTCGCAAGTTATGTACATTGCTTAAAGTAAAATGATTCTTTTTCCAATAAATAAAGCAAATGTTTACACCACTTTAAAGTGTACATACTAGATGTAGTACTAAATGGTTGCACAACACTAATTATGTTTAAAAAAGAAATACGTAAAAAAGTTATTTTGTGTAACTCTTGGTGTTGATGCAAGATATTAAGGTTATGAAAATACATACTGCGTCGTTCTCCAAACCCGCTGTGTAAAAAAAATTTCATATCTGTACAGCAAGCTGTCAAAATTATTTTTTACAATTTTATTGCCAGAACTGATAATGCAAATGCATATTTCTGCACATATATACGTTATGTAAATTTACTTTTTATGGGCCCTATGTATTTTGTAAAATATTAACAGTTTACTTTAAATGCCAGTTTCACTAGTTACCAAATATTAGTATAGGCTGTTCATGTTAAAGTGAGCAGTTTTTGAGATTGTCTCATAAGACTTAGTAACCAATAAAAACATGTTATTGTGTTCTTGGACTAATGGTTTTGATTATGGTGAAATGTATACTCTATCTTTATTACTTACACAGAAGTGTGAGTGGTTGAAGGATATAAATAAGCTGGAAGAAAAACGTAACCAGGACTTGAAAAGTGCTAACTTTACCTTGAACAGCCTATAACAGATTTACAATACATTAAACAAGCAGTTTGACTACTGCAAAATGAATTTTGTGTAAGTGTAATTTAAGATATGAGCACCTACACACGAGATTTACACATGGAAAATATCTATGATTACAACTTAACGCCAAATAAATTTAATGAAATTTTAAAGGCTTCTACTGGGTAAAGTGTTCTAAAAAAAGCACCTCTGAACAACGTTAACTACAAGACATATTTCTTCGCATAAAACTTTTCAACAAATTACTTTTAAAATTAATTTTTCATGTAGATCTGCATTACATTTCAGCTAAATATTAAATGCCTAAATACACTAATATTTTAAGCCAAATCTCTGTAGAAGTTACCTGCATGTTCTCTTAAGTCAATTAATAATATAATATTTTTATTTTCAAACCTTTCTGAGGCATAGTCGGCGTAGATTTAACTTCATACATGATTCTCTTGGCATTCTGAAAAGTACTTTTCTCCATGAAGTGCACATCTACCTAGCATTAGAGTTTGTTTATACACTCTCATTTCACTAGGCGCCAGTACATAGTGAGTGAGTGAAGAGATTTGGGCTGCTAAACAGCGAGGTCGTGAGAGCCGACAGCATATAGTAGATGATAATGGGATTTTCTACATTTATTTCACGTCAGCCACTGTGTTTAAAACATTTCAGCAGTTTGTTTTTCTCTTAATAAATAAAATAAACATTATATATTTTGTTGAAACTAGACACGTGGTTTTCATTGCTTAACTGCTTTAATTTTAAATCCACACATGATAGGAAGCAATATACCAGCTGAAATATTATAACATGAATAAATACAATTCAGTCTTCCTGTAAGTTATATAAATATTTCTGTAAAATACAAGGTGCGATCAAAACGTTTTGGGACTCGTGCCATACACTCTTGAGTGAATACTCATAGAGCGAAGCCACTTGGTAGAAATTGACCTTAGATCATGCAGCCCATGCATCATGAGATACATGCCAGCTACATTTGTTGTACACAATAGTGCTTTGAACAAATGTGTGCAGTGTTTGGTCATCACATTCACCGTGCCAGAGAAAATAGAGCAGAGGAACTGCCAATAATGTGGTGATACACAGGGACGTGTTTCATCAGAAAAACCATAATTGTATGTATCCAGTGAGTGGCAACTGCACCATAACAATGCACCTGCTTTATTAAGTGCAACTCCTGTGGCAGTTTTTGGCCAAGCCCAAAATGCCCCACTTCTGGCAGTCATCGGATATCGTGTTCTCTGGATGTGCACAATTTTGAAGTTATAACCAAAATGTGTTTTTCTTCTTCTTATTTTAGTATTTAGTAAGTCACAACATTGTGGTAACGTAATAAGCCGTGGACAGCAATTTTTTTTGGCTGGAATATTGTTCATTAGTAACAGCAGTAACATAATAAGATAGAACGTGATGAGTTAATAAATATTTCTGGCAAGGCATTTGATTTTAAATAACTTAATAGTGTGTTACCTTTAATTGTGTGTAAATGAAGGGAAATTCACTAACACTGCATTCATACAAGTATTTTGGGTCAAACATGCCACTTCAGAGTAATTGTCAAGAACCACAGTTTTTCTGGAAACAAATCTCTGTAAATGTAATGACACTGAACATGAGTTTAATGGAGACATCACAATATTCGCAGTACGTACTATAAAATGTGATAGAATGGAGGGCTATGGAAATCAGAGAAATTGTGAGGTAAAACACATCAAAAATATTTGGAATGTATATCGGCTGGGTTACTTTACCTTGCTAAATACCTGAAGACCTAACGTAACTTCATGTAACACTACAAGAGGTGACCAGTGGTGTGTGGTGAGATTGTGAGATTATTTTGTGGGTAAGCTTTAGGAGGATTGTTATAAACACTTATACGTGTGTGCATGCACGTGAACACGCACATTATGATGTTTCAATTAACAAAAAATAACTTTTAAACTGTTCAGGAGAATACTTCATGCGGTACAATTAGTTGAAAATTATAATAAACTCTGAAGTTTAAATTGTTGTAATATGCCACTAAAAAAAATAACCTGTTTAAACACACACTTGCAGTGACAAAATATACAAATATGAAGACACAGCTATATATAATATAACCTGAAAGTTCAATTTCAAGCATATTAGCTCATTTGTAAATTTATCAATATCGTATACTGTACATATATTTAAGAGAGAGATTTGGGTGGCGCTGAACAGCTGTCTCCAGTGCCAATGACACTGAAGTAAAATTGTAAAGTAGCAGTGATGGAATGCAATGGTGAAGGAAACAGGGAGCCCAAGAAAACCCACCGGCCAATGGCAATGACCGCAACGTTTACCTCATTCAATAACCTGCGACAATATAGACATTATAACATGGATAGTTAACATAATTACAGATAAGTTATAATATTTATTTGCAAGAAAGCTAGATTCGTCTTTCTTTGAAATATCATTGAACATAATGTTGCATTTCACACATCAGTTTCTCCCCCCCCCCCCCAATTTGACAGTAACCAATTTTTTGATAATATTTGCTGTTGTGTTGTTTTGCGGCTGTACATTTTTATTTTTTTTAAAGCTGAAAAAACATTTGTCTATAGAACGCAGACTCTTGTTGCAGGAATAGTTCATATAAATTAACATGAAGTAAACGTCAACCAATAATTTTTCAAACAGTTTAGTGTTAAAATGTTTATCGAAACGTTTTCCTGGTGTAGTTAAATCTGACCAAATTTCTCCTTTAAAACTTAAAAAAACAAAGTCACTATCCAAAACACTTCAAGAAGTGCAGTGGTTCTGTAACTGGCTGGTGCCACGTTGGATGTCCTTATCCATTCCAGGCAGCATGTACAGTAGGACTTGCAGCCTACCCTGCAGGGAGTCGGCAGTCGCATGCAGGACATCGTGAAGGAAACCACGTAATTAATTAAAAATAGAAGAAAATATTCTTTAAAATATATTACCAAGGTTCTTTACGCACACTATGAACAAAATAAACATTTTATTTATTGTACACAATTAGCCTCGTATGTAAGTAAAGCAGTTGCACGCGCTAAGCTACAGTCAGCTGCTCTGCCGGCAGCGGACCTTGGCCGAACATTCCCGATCGGCTCACGAAGCTATATGATCCCTTCTACCACTCACTTTGCCAAAGCAACAGGGAGAGCAGGCAATGAGGAAAGATGAAATAAAAGAAACAAACCCACACGAATGTGTGGTTAGGTGCCTGTCGAAAGCAGCGTAAAGTATAGTGAGAGTCCACGCTTGCGGAAAATAAAAAGGGGATTTTTAATAATGAAATCAGTAGCCCAGCAATAAGGCCGGGTAAGCAGTGCTTACCAAGCTTCTGTTGAATAGACACCTCTGATAGTAAGGGGAATGTACGCCTATGCATTATCGCGTATCAGCACTCCTCGCGCTATGATACTTTTTAAATTAAACTCCAATCTTCGCGGTTGTTCGACGCTCAATTACTTCCAAAAAAATCACTGATGTGTCTTAAATCACAGTATGGGGGATTTAATCCTTCGCATTTAACATAGCTAGGTGCCAGCAGGTACATAATCCCTTCAATTCCCATTATAACATGCAATAATACGCAGTACAATTCACTAAACTGAATAAAATTTCCACGCTCAAACTCGAATAAGTAGACCATTAAAGTGATTAACCGAATATCAATGACGTTACGCATGTAAGCGGCGGATTTGCCTTCTTGGTGAGGTATTGCTGTTATAACCTACGAAAGGACATATTTACCTTCTATTATTATGAGTCAAACTTGACAAAAACTTCTTATTTTCACACAATTAATAAACTAGTTGTTAAGAACCACTGATTATCTCCCCCTCCCCCCCCCAAAGGTGGAAATACCATCAAATGGCGTATATTGACGTTACTAATCTCACTTTGTATGAATTTAATGGCAACATCACATTATTTGTAGTAATTATCATAAAATGTGACAGTGGGGAGGAATATGAAAATTAGGGAAATTGTGTGGTAAAAGCATTAATTAAATTTATGTAAAATATATTTCCGTCAGGTTTCTTAATTATGTTAAATGCAGGACATATTGAAATCAAACCTAAATTCACACTATGTAAATCACAGGGGATGTGTCTGTAGACGCGCGAAGGACATGCAGGAATTAAAAACTGTAATCAAACCAGCATAGGCACCCCACCTCCCTCTTCAGGAAAAAAGTTCAAAACTTTTTAATGCATTATTGAAAATGCTACAGGAGACCGCTGGTGTGGATTCCATGCTCTTTAATGTGAAGTTGAAAATCTTGAAGAGAGGAGGCGGAACTTGTGGGCACAAGCGCCATTGAGGTTGAATTGCTGTCAATATTTCTGTGCAGGCGAACCAGCACAATAATATTGACAGCAGCAATTGAATGAAACGTCCTCCTGCTTCTCGTCGAGTGCGTCGGAAAACTGGGCAGCTCAGTCATGGCACCTACTCCATATTCGCTTTTCCGCGCTGACATCAGGATCTCCACGCCATGGGTGAAGGCGGCGAGAATTCTTAGGTGAGTCACCCCCTCCCCATCCACAAAGTAGTCCGTCAGTCGGGGTGAGTTCTGGCTCGGCGTGACATACCAGGCATGGTGGCGAATCAGCTGGCCCAGGAGTGAAGGCTGATGGTAGGAAGCTTCCGAGGACCGGCGCATTCCATTACATTCCTCACACATCCGCAGTCAGCAGCCTGCATAATCCTGCAGTGAGGTTCGCTACACTTCGCACGTGGCACCTCGAGATCCCCCTCCCCGCCTTGATCTTTGAGCTACCACCTGCACGATGCGCTTCGCCATCTCGTACTGAGCTACCCAGGTTCCCGAATTCCACGACGACGGCGCTTTCGTACCGGTCAGTTGATCCGAGAGCTGGTATTCGAGTATTCCCAGCCACCCCAGAGCCTGGAGATCCCCTATCCGCCACCTGGGGACGCGACTATTTGCGGAATAGTCACCGGACCCAAGCTGCCATAGTCCCGCCGTACTCGCAGAAGCCCCTCGCCATTGCTGGTCCCAAGGGGCGGGCAGACCCTGGAGAGAGAGCATCCAGTACTACTATGTTCATCCGACAGTAGTTAGGCTCGCGTCAAATGTTGTGAGGGCTGGTCCCCCTAGTCATAGTTCATCTCCTGCTCCCTTCGCAGGCCTATGATTTGGCCTGTCGCGTCCTCTCCTTCGACCGCAAGGTGTACCGTTGAACGACGTGCTACGCATCCTGCAAACATTCAACTGACCACTTCAAACAGAAGAGTTTGAAAGGTATATCAACGTATCTCTCGCAGACATTTTTGTTTTGTAGCATAGTTTGTTGCGCGCCAGTGTACGGTACCAGATGTTATGGGTTAAGTCCCGGGCAAAGCGTGTATGTATTATTTTTTCAGCTACACGTCTTTAAAAATGTATTGGCATGAATACGAAATTATTAAAAAAAGGAGTGGGGCAATCTTAATATCATAGTCAGTACTAACAATTAATAAGTCTTATTTTTACTCAGTTTGTCAAAATATTTTATGTAGTATCAAGTGCTACCAGCAAAAAGCGATTTAACGAAAATGAAGAAGTAGTTTCACTGTAATTACATAATTTTATTTAAAACTACGCATTAATATTAAAAATCAGTAAGCGATTGCGAGAAAATATGGTTTGCAGGGATTGATGATACACTCGAGAGACATACAGTTACGAAGTTAGTTAACTTATTTGTTCGCCAGTGTCGGTAGAATATTCCTGAAAAGCGGAATTAAAAATAGTCAACATATAATTGAAATCTTTAAGTTTCCAACACCTAACTGAGTTAGAGTTTAAGCAATCTTACTGTATGTGATTTGTTTATTTTGTCTTTATTTTCTGCTGACGCAGTTAAGCAAATGTTTGCCTTTTCCACCACTGAAGTACAGCAAATATGCATACATTTCAATACACAAATACAAAAACAGTTATAACTATATCTTAAATACAAGTACAAGCTATTTGGTAACGTGAACTGACTGATTTTAAAGTATTATGACAAACAATGGTTAATTGATTGATTGATTAATAGGTTTGGACGTGTCTAAGTATAAGAAGTCTTCAGAGCCAATGTGGTGTGGGTGAAATGAGGTGGACATGGGGCAGCGCCTAAACGCAAGGATGGGGGAAACGGGAGACTCCTGAGATAACCCACCAACTACGATTGCCACATGCAAAATTCCCGGTTTACATCGCCAGGAACCGAACCCGGATCACAGTGGTGGCAGGCGAACGCTCTGGCACTGCCTCAACCGCGGCCCTCGACATGCTGTGATAACATTTGTGAACTGGATACTTTTTTCAAGAAGCAACTTCCAGAAGTCAAACCAATGAAATTAATGTATTAATATGAGTCGTTAAAAACACTCATTTACAAGTGTTATATTAGAAAACTTTAAAATTACTCACCATATATTGAATAGCCAAAGAACGACGAATAAAAATTAAGAAATCTTTACGCTCCAAAACACAAAATTTAAAAATTAGTTAACAACCACCAATTTACAAGTATTATAATTTAAAAAATAATTAACAATTGAACACAGTTTGATAGTGTATTATTAGGACAAAACGATGATAATATTAAATAATAAACGACCCAAGATTATGATGTAACAAATAAGCATAACTAATCAAAAATACTGAGGTACGAGTATTCAGTTGTAACCAATTATTACTGAACAAGACATGAGCGTATAATGTTCCGGTACACAGTGATTATAAGAATGAGCAGTGATACTAAGATCATGGTGTGGGGAACAAAAAGTCAAAATAAGGGAAAAGATACTGAAATGTTCAACTTATATCTACTCTTTAACAAGTATTCAGAATTAAAACTATCAATTGCTCAAATGACACCATGTAGGATTAATGATTCCAGTTACTTCAACAAAAAAGAATTAATGTAATAGTACAAGTAAAAAAATGTATATAATTGTATAAGTACAAATAAACGTGGATAGTAATATTACAAACTGATAACATACTACTAATATGTCTGAACATAATAGCCCTGTAAACAATGTATATTCAGTGTTTTTGAGGAAGCTTAGGGAAAAGTAAAACTGTTCCTAGCTCACTAATTAAAAAGTAGTCAAGAAAAACAAATTAATATTACTATAGACTACATGTGTCAGCAAGATATAATCTAGTTTCAATATTTGCAATGGCTGAGCGAAGCAAGAGCTATCGCTACCATATACACTAAGAATTTCTTGCACACTACAGCTGTCAAAGTGTGAATTTCTTTTCGCTTTCATCATCTGTGTTGTCACTGTTACTATCCAGTTTGATTAAGAATTCATATACTCCTAACTCCACGAGACAGTCGCTATTCCATCACTCCTCTTCAATTCCTTCAACGTGTCTGCAATATCCCTTGCTTATATTGTTAGCATCTGTAAAACTTGCAGTGGTAAATCTCCAGTCGTATTGTGCACTCTGATATGACGTTTAATCTTAGCCCAGGCTAGTTCTATGGCATTGAAATCGCTCATATAAGGAGGCAATCTAAGTACAGTATGGCCATGTTGCTGGAATACCCTGTAGCAAATATTTTCTCTCTTGGTCGATGGTTTTCAAGCAATTCAATGAGTATAGTTTTTCTCATTGTTTCGTCGCAAGAAACCCCCTTTCCTTGTAGCCACGCCACGATTTTTTCTTGTCGTCATATTTTCACGGTGGCCTTTCTACTTGCTTCGAATGTCCATAACTATCACGGAATTTGGTGGCAGATTTGGTAAAACTTTCTGCGAAATCCACTTCTCAAAATTCAGAGCATTCATCTGCCCGTCATAATCAGCTGTCGTCGAATTTGCCTTGTAAATTAACTGCCTACCCGGAAGAAAGCCTTCTTGCTATCCGATGTGCACAACAATATGTCTGTTTGACGCATAACCACTTTCTACGATTCCTTCAAATTAATATTTATTTTGCCAGCATGTCTTAAATGTCAAATTAGTGTCAGTCCATGTTTCGTCAATGTAAAATATGTTCCTGCCTTCTGTTCTCAGCTGTTTCATTGTTGTCAAATACTTTGAACGCCACACGACGATGTCAGCTTTTCAACAAGAAACGTCCGCTTCTTTTGTGATCTTTTCCACAAGAAACCCATGTCTTTGAGCAGTCTTCGTTGAGACGACTGAAACTAATTCCGCCCAATTTTTTCACGCACAACTGGCATAATTATGCCTACAGTTGGAACGATTTTCTTGACGATTTAAAATTCTCTAAAAGTGTCCATAGTCACACGCCTGTCAAAGCTATCGATAACAATTTTTGTAGTTTTTTTTAGCCTGAAATGACAAAAAAATGTATACATAAACTTATTTTTGAGGCACTTTGTTTAAGGTTTATTTTACACACTATAAAAATATAAATGTATACCAGCAATGCATTTCCCAAAGCTTCTAAACAATAAGTAAATGAAAGAATAAACTAATTTCACTTCCCTCTGAATTTGCTCTCTTTTAAATACTCTAATTAATTACCATATTTCTTTGTTTAATATGGGTAAATAAAACAAAATATAAAAGGCATTTTCTTTAAAAAATATATATATTTCAAATTAAGTTTCGATCTGCGCTTATAGCAACATTCATGTATGTGCAAAAGTACAAAAAAATTATTTTTCTGCCGATAGCGCAATTAACATCAACATCAAAATTTCCATATTCACAAAATTTAACAGAGTATTCTAATATTCAAATACAATAACGAGTAACTTCAACATGTACATTACAAATTGCAGTTAAATAATTATGAGGACTGTGGCAAATTTACTATATTTAAATAAAACGTGTTGAATGGTGTGTTGACTTAAAATATTACTTTCATATATTACTGAAAAGTCACGGATGACACTTTATTATTGGTGCAATGTTTTAAAAGCATACCAGTTCTGTCAAGAAAATAAACCTTGCGTTTGATGCTGTTACGTAAGGTATTTAACTTCATCTGTCAAAATAACTAAAAATTAACATAAATGCATCACATTGCAGATGTTACACTGAAGAGCCAAAACAACAGGTACACCTGCCTAATATCGTGTAGGGCCCCCGCGAGCACGCAGAAGTGCCGCAAGACGACGCGGCATGGATTCGACTAAGGTCTGAAGGTATGTAGAAGGCATTTCACACCATGAATCCTGCAGGGCAGTCCACAAATCCACAGGAGTGTGACACGGCGGATATATCTTCTGAAAAGCATGTTGCAAAGCATCCCAGATATGCGCAATAATGTTCATGTCTGGTGATTTAGGTGGCCATTGGAAGTGTCTAAAGTAAGAAGAGTGTTTCTGGAGCCACTCGGTAGCAACTCTCGACGTATGGGGTGTCGCATTGTCCTGCTGGAATTGTCCACGTCCGTCGGAATGCACAATGGATATGAATGGGTACAGGTCATCGGACAGGATGCTTACGTATCTGTCACCTGTCAGAGTCGTATCTAGACATATCAGGGGTCCCATTTCACGCCAACTGCACACGCCCCATACCATGACAGAGCTTCCACCAGCTTGAACATTAACCTGCTGACATGTAGTGTACATGGATTCATGAGGATGTCTCCATACCCGTACACGTCCATCCGCCCGATACAATTGGAAACGAGACTCGTCAGACCAGGCAACGTGTTTCCAGCTGGCACTTGTTGATGCCCCAGCATTGAAATCTGCACAAATTTGAGAAAGGGTTACACGTCTGTCTCGTTTAATGATTCTCATCAGTCGTTGTTTGTCCTGTTCGTTCAAGATCTTTTTCCGGCTGCGGCGATTTCAATGATTTGATGTTTTACCGGATTCCCGATATCCACAGTACAGTCGTGAAATGGTCGTATCCGAAAATCCAAACCTTGGAGATGCTATGTCCCATCTCTCGTGCGCCGACTATAACACCACGTTCAAACTCATTTAAATCTTGATAACCTGCCTTTGTAGCAGCAGTAACCGATCTAGCAACTTTGCCAGACGCTTGTTGTCTTATATAGGCGCTGCCGACCGTATCGCGTTACTCTGATTGGCTCCATACCTCTGTTATTTGCATACGCACGCCTATACCAGTTTTTTTGGCTCTCCAGTGTATAATGACCCCGATTGGCTGGCGCATGATGTGCATTACAAGGGTTTGGTACAAAACTCATGCTTCCAAAACAGCTGGATATTTTCTAGTGGCCTCCAAACATCATGTTTAAAGTTCTCATTCAAACTCCAAGAATTATTTTTTGACGTAAAAATTGCTGAAACGTGCGCTTTCAGAAAAAATTTCAGCCACATATTTTGTATACAAAAACTTAATGAGTTGTCTTCAGAAACATATCGTACTTCCTTCTTATTAGTGTGCCTTTAAAAAAAAGAAATTCACTTCTGAAAGTCATGCGTAGGGGAGTCGCCGGCAGAGACAGCATGCAAGTTGAGCGCCTTGTGGGTACAGGTGACGAAGCTAGTGAGGAGTTTGCAAGAGTTCGCCTTAGAGTCCACCCGTTTGAGGACTCAATTGCACAAAATAATTGCAGGTAGTCGGAACCCTATATAGGAGATGCAGTGAACAATGTATTCATTGTGTTCTTACATTCGCTTCCTGGAGTTGTTTGAGGCTCGCCAGGTCTCTCTCTGCTTTGTTTGCGAATTCTTTCAATGTACGTCTTACTTATTCCCGTGTTTTGCAACTCTTTCTCTGTAACTTTGTTAATAGGAACCAAAACATATTTATTCCTTGCCTCTTCATCACTAGCTTCTACAACACTCCTGATGACTTCTCTTCCCTTTGCTGTGTATAAATTGTTTATATCTCTTGGGCTGCGCGTTACTCACTGTCGTTCACAGTCCGTCACTACTGCGAGGAACGAGGGGTAATGTGTTTTGTACGGACGGTACGTAACATGGCGTGGAGGCTACCATTGTCTTCCTAAACCACTAACCCCCCTTTCTCCTGGCCTTCCTCGCCAACGCGCTGCGAACCATCACCAGTCTTTGCGACAACAGAACCAGTCTTTGTTTGCGTGTATCGCAAAGGTAAATTCACACTACACTGGTATTCTGAAGAAAACAAATGAGCATAGACAGTGGCCATAGTTGAAGGATTTGGGAAGTATGAGGCAATATAATGGGGATTCGGAGCCACGGAGCTGTTCATGCTCTGTCATTCTGGTAGGCCGGTGGCCACGTTGGATGTCTGTGACCTTATCTTGACATTTAGATCTTGACCTTTACCCCGTGCATATAACCTTGAATGACCATGAACACAAAAATATTACAAAACAGAAAATAATTTTTAAAAAAGTAATTTTTACATATTTTAAAAATTATTAAAAAATAATTAAAAATCGTAAAAAAAATCCAAAAATACGAAAAAATAACAAATTGATTTACAAATATTTTTAAAATTATAAAAATATATATATATATATATATAGATCCCAAAAAATTTCCAACCCATTCTAGAAAATTCCCAAAGAAATTCATGACACTTGACTCAAGACACAAGACCCTTGATTCAAACTCAAAACCCTTGACCCAAGACTCAAGACTCCAAACCCAAGACCCTCGACCAGAAAAAAGAAATGTTGAATGTTTGGACGTAACAAGGCCCGGAGCCGAAGCTGGCATCATGTTCTGTCATTTCGGTCATAAGGCTGCCATATTGTATCCAAGTGACCTTGAACTTTACCTCTAATCTTCACCCTGTGACCTTGTGTAACCTTGAAGCCAAAAATCATAAAATACTCCGAAAACATAAAAAACAAAAAATTCCAAAAATTTATTTAAAAAAAAAATTTAAAAATTTAATCTCATATTATTAAAATATTATTATTTAAAAATGTATTTTAAAAAACAACATTTTTGGAGGTCCCCCAAAGAACCACGATCAGCAGACGACTGACCCCCCTCCAATCAATCGCATTGTATTAACATTTCCATTCCCTACCCCTTACCCTGGTTCATTCTGTCGAATGCACTCCACTCACCATATTAGTTTTTTCGTTTGTAATTTGTTTACATTTTCAACACCTAGGTGGCACTGATGACTCCGACCAACATGTTAGATCTGGGTGACCTTCACCTTGACCTCACATCTGTGACCTTGATCCCGTGCCCATGACCTTGGATAACCTTAAACCCGAAAATAAATTCTAAATTTTTTTACATAATCTCAAAAATGTAAATAATAAATTAAGAATAATTAAAAAAAATATTAAATAATTGTTTTTTTTATCAATCTTTAGATCAATCTCACAATATTTCCATCAATTAGCATGGCAATCAGCACCACAAATAGCACCACAATCAGCACCGCAATAAGCAATACACACCAATCCACCTATGCATTCCTCAGCAATCCTCCTCATCAATCATCAGCAATCCTTCTCACCAATTTACACCAATCCTCCTCTGCAATCCTCACCAATCCTCCTACGCAATCCTCTCCAATCCTCCTATGCAAATCTCAGCAATCCTCCTCACCAATCCACCTGTGCAATCTTCAGCAATCCTACTCACCAATCCTCTGCAATCCACGACAGTCCTTCACAATCCTCCTCTGCAATCCACACCAATTCTTCCCAATCCTTCTCCGCAATCCACAGCAAATCCACGACAGTCCTTCGCAACCCTCCTCCACAATACACAGCAACCCAGGCCAAACCTTCGATTAATCATAATCCTTGGATCAATTCCAATCCTTCTATCAATCCCAATCCTTAGCAATCCTCCTTCACAATCCACAGCAATCCGCGACAATCCTTCACAGTCCTCCTCCACAATCCACAGCAAACCATGCCAATCCTTCGATCAATCCCAATCCTTGGATAAAAGCCCAATCTTTCGATCAATCCCAATTATTGGATCAATTCCAACAATTCGATCAATCCCACTCCATCCATCAATCCCAATCCTTTGATCAATCAAAATCCTTCGATAAATCCCAATACTTCGATCAATCCCAATACTTCGATCAATCCCAATACTTCGATCAATCCCAATCCCTCAACCAATCCTTCGGATTTTACACTATCCATATGTATAGAAATTACATTCGTTCACTGACTATCTCCAAATTTGTACATGTTGACAGAATTAATGTTTTGTATACATCAACTATCCATGCATATTTATAGTTAAGTCTTTATTATCATTCTATATGCAGTTCTTTCTGTTAATAACCGAGTGCTCATAGCACCACTTTTATATTGTGAGGGGAGAAAGGATATGACACACAAAAATATATAAAAACTAATTATTTTATAACGATAATATATTTATTATTTTGTAAGTCCAATTTTAGAAGAAAGCAGTTCATCCAATCATGCGATATATCCCCGATTGTTCAATTTACTAATGATTGAAGATATCTCATTAATATGCATGAGATCTCCACGTTTTTGAAGGTCAATCAAATACCTGAGTCTATCAACAAGTTCATTCTGTTATTCGGGATATAGGTAGGCAATATTCTTGGCGTCTTCTGCCTTCTTCATGTCGCTTGTTGCAGCATGTGTTGGAGAGGTGTTTCAGTGCATAGAGTAAATTGCCATCATCGTCTTTAGCACGATCACTTTATTTATGTTCATTTTCATCAATGCCCTCTTCAAGGTCATCTTCACCTCTGTTTTGTATTCCATATTAAATTTGCTTTTCTTTGTAGCAGCAGTTGTATGCTCATAAGTATTTAGAGCCGACGACAGTTTGTTTTGTAGTTCGTCGACTTCACGCGAAAGTCTTGCAAGTGTACATTCCACACCAACCGTCTCTACTGCACTCATTCCGTCTTAAGCATTTACTGTCTCATCATAATCGCCTATAGAATCGGTACCCATCGATGCAGCAAGAGGTATTGCCCGCATCACTTGCTGACTCCCAGTAGACGAATCCTCGCAGATCTCAGTATGTTCTTTCAATGTATCGCCTTGCACAAACTGCAAGGGACCAATATCATAATGCTTCATCGCGCGAAAAGGACGCTTCGTACAGGCCGTTCTCGCATGCCGGCGAGCATTATGACCATAGGGGAAAACTCGATCGCAGAATCGGCACTAGCGACAGTTAGCGATGAAGACGGTCGCGGTTCCATGATCGTTGAGGTCGAAGCCAGGCCTTCGTACTCGTATTCACCATTCATCTTCGTCATATGGCGAGAGAGCGTTTCCAAATGGATGTTCACTTCACATTGTCAGAACGTTACTATCATTTTTTTTTGTATATAAATGTGGTTAATTTTACAGTAAAGAGTCCAGATTGTGCCCAAAAAAAACCTTTCACCATTAAATTTATATGTAAAAAATATGGGAGCATTCTGAGAAAACCCACATACTCTTTCGCCCCAAAAGAAAGCAAGCAAATAATTACATAACAATATGTTATTTTAATATGCTTGTAGGCATATGTATATATAAATATAGCAATTTAGATTAATTTTTTATTCCCATATTTATGAATAAAATAATTAAAAATATTTTTTTATTTACAGTTGTATATTCCTATACATAATTATGTATAAAATAAATTTAAAATAATTAAATATTGTTATATTTATGCATAAATAATAATATATAGTTTTAAAATTTTAATTTTCATAGCCCTCTCCAATAACAGGTTTGGTGGTACATACAACGAATATCGTGATGCCCCTATTACGGATCAAGTCAAACGTTTTAAATTATTAAAACATCACAGATTATTTGCGTTATATTTAACATAATTCGTGTTCAGTATAATGAGTAATGTCGATTCGTACCATTTTCCGATATTTATTTTCGGAAACGCTGAGTTTCTTAACAACTACCAACCCATCCACAAAGATTCATGTATTGTGTTTTTAAGTTTGGTTTCGCTAAGTCTTCTTCATTGCATTTAACGTGATTAAGCAATCCCATTTAAATATATTTTACATAAATTTTACTTGTTTTACCTCACTATTCCTTTGATCTTCACAGCACTCCTAACTATCACATTTCATGGTATATACTACGAATAACATGATGTCGCCAATAAATTCATATTAAATAAGATTAGTAATGTCATTATACATTATTTGCTATTGTTGTTTTTGAATCTTTTGGAAAGCTGTGATTCTCAAAATTACCGCATTGCTACATATCAATTTTCAGATTTTTTTTGTTCAGAAAAGCCCCTACTCTTTATTACTTTATTTCCTGTACTTGTATGTGTTAATTATTTCACTTGAGAAAAGTAGACACCATCAAAAAAATTTTTACAACCATGGTAAGGTTGTTCTACACCACAATATTATAAATAATGCTAAAAAAAATTTACAAATTTTCAGCATTTATTTTTTCTTATCATGTTTTATTAATTTTTATTTCACAGCACCAGGGAAATGTTTTAAACACTCTACATACTATAAGCATGTATTCGCATAATTTTTGGGGGTTTCAAATTTTATTCCATCATCTTTCTTTCTAGCCTGTACGTGGTTTTAGTTGTTGAATACTATGTTTTACAATAGAATAAATTGTTTTATTTATATATTTTTTCGATAGTGTTTATTACGGTATCCTACTAATATTATAAATGCGAAAGTTTGTGTGTGTGGGAGTGTGTGTGTGTATGTATGTTTGTTACCACTGAACTCCACAACGACTGAATGGATTTTGATGAAATTTGGTATTTAGGTACTTTAGGTCCTGGAATACGAAATAGGATACTTGTTATCCCGGAAAATTCTACAGTTCCTGTGGAATAACAACAAAACGTAATTCTGTAACAGCTGGGAACGTGTAATACTAACATAGACCAAGCTAGATGGCGCTGACTACCCTTAAAAAACGCAAGCGTTTTATTCGCGGGTCAAAGTGGAATATTAAAAAATATAGTACCCTAAAATGTAACTAACTGGTGCTGACTTCCCTTCAAACACGCAAGCAATTTATTCGTGATATGGTAGGGACCTTCACCGGCAACCAGGCGCTTATGGGTGGCATGGTGGTTCTACTCGCTGGTGATTTCCGACATTTCATTTGTGTAATTAAATCTGGCAAGTGAATAAGCACCCATCTGCAATATCAGCAAGCATAGCAGTCGGGGTGTTTCTCTACAACAGTGTAAGCTGATTATATGGGATGAGTGCACAATGTCCCACAAGCCTACCATTGAGGCATTAAACCGAAGTCTGCAAGACGTCCTCGGCAACCAGGTGCTGATGGGTGACATGGTGGTCCTACTTGCTGGTGATTTCCGACAGACTTTACCGGTTATTGAGAGGTGTTCTCCAGCCGATGAAATAAATGCATGTCTCAAGGCATCGCCACTTTGGGCCAATGTTGAAAAGCTACACCTGACCAAATACATGCGAGTGGAGCTTCTCAATGATGTAGAGTCCGGGGTATATGCCACAAAATTACTACAGATTGGAGAAGGCCGTCTATAAACAGATGCCAAAGGAGACATCCATTTTCTCGTGAATTTTGTCATGTTGTAAGCTCGGAAGACGATCTTATTGACCGTGTTTTTACGAAATAACAACAAAACATAAAAAATGAAAGTTGGCTTTGTGAAATGGCCATTCTTACTCTGAAGAATGATTCTGTCAGCAAAGTCAACAGAAGGATTATGGAGCATATTGCCGACGAAGCCTCCACCTATTTCTCCGTCGACACCGTTATGGCAGCTGATGAAAGCACTTCTTTCCCTGTGGAGTTTCTAAACTGTTTGGAGATGCCAGGGGTTGAACATTCACTATTTTCATGTCGGCGTGCATTGCAACTTTTACTGAAGGTCTTGGTGCAGTAACAACATTCTTGTCCATGTAATTTTTCAGCAGTAGGAGAAGGTACATGTATAGAGGTAAGCTCTACAGTAGACTTTGTATAATCATTGGCTTGCATCGTTTTCAAGCGTATGTGAGTTCACACATTTGTACTACAGTGCTGACTCCACACTTCTGACTCCTCAGTTGTGACTCGTCAGTTGTGACTCGTCAGTTGTGATTCCTCAGTTGTGATTCCACAATTCTAACTCCTTAGTTGTGACTCCACAGTGCTAACTCCTCAGTTGTGGCTTTTCAGTGCCGACACCTCACAGGTCTGTTTAACAACAGAGCGATTTTCTTTGGTTGCAGTAATTTATATCACCATCCTGCCGGTCAAAGGCGAGGCTATGTTTCAATTCCCTATAGTCAGGTAGGGGAAATCAGTACGTGCCTATTTTTCTAAGTAGATTGAGTCCACTTGTTCTCAGATCTAGATGATATACTGAATCGAGGGTTCAACCCGAAACCTTGGAAATGATTTCTTCTTCCTCTTGGCATAACTTGTGTATACTATCGTCAGCGGTGCTTTATATTGCGTTTATTGCATCTTGTGTCATCTTCATGCAAAAAAAAAACTCGTACACCTATATTTTTCACAATACTGACTACTCACAGCCACCTGCTCCTCACAGCACCTACTCCTCACAAGTGCAGTCTTCTTACAAGATTACTGAAGTTTTTTCCAACACTAGCAACATGAGTATCTACTCGGTATAGATGTTGCTCTTGACATATTGCATCAGTGGGTTTTAAACTCTTTTTGTGCATTAATTTATCCAAATATTTTATATAGTAGTTTGATCACATTACCATACAGTTACATCTTCAACAGTTTCTTCCAGACAAGTCCTACGCTCAGCTTGAACTCATATTCACACTTAAAGCAGACAAGTGACAAATAAATCTAGCCAACATTCTTCAAACTGACTACTGCCAGACCAACCTCTCACAAGACCGACCCCTCACAACGGCCCTTCACAAGGCTCCTGCCGACTGACTCCTACGACTAACTCCTGTCGATTGAATAACAACTAACCTCTAAGTCATGTATATTTTAATTTATATATATATGCAGATAATTCATCACGTTCATTGCATGCAGTGTTAAGTGTCAACCATTTGTTATATGGCGCATGACCTATGCTGGTTGACAAGTTATTGCCCAACTAATTCTTGAGCTATACGAACGGACGCCGGATAACTCACCATCGATATCGCATACTTGTGAGCGTGCCCATGGCTGAGATGTAGCACCATCTGATCGGGACTCAAACCAGCGACACACTCGACAATAACTTCGTTGCCCATAAGCATGTCTCTCTGTTTGCAAATCATTTCACGAACCATTTATCCAATGTTCGAACTTTCCATCTTGAATTCACTTTACGAAACACATTGTGAACGAAGCATCTAATTGGAGGAACATTTATTGTACTGCTTTTTTAAGGAACCCGCCTTATGCCACAGAAGGCGCTCTTCCATACATTGAAAATATGACAAGATATACAGTTTAAATATGAAAAATGAGAGAACTCTGAGAAAATCCACATACATATACACGCAGGAAGAAATCACATATATCTAATTGGAAAACCCGCCGGTGGCACCATCGATACATAAACATATCATATATTATATTAATATATTTGTAGGTATATATATAACCTATATATAAAACATACATTGAAACATAAAATATATATAAATTAAGTTATACACAAACATTATAGGTAATCGTACAAATGTAATGTAAAATAATGAAATTTAACAAAAACTAGTTACGTTTAATGTATAAATTTTGTAATAAGGTACACATATCACACAACACAGTCGATGAGAAGCGAGTAAGTATTACTACAACCGTAACGAGTTAAGCCCCCCACTGATAGTTTAGGACACTTGTAGGCGTGAAGCAAGCTTGTTGTAAAAGCGAGCGCCTGTATACAGCATGTTCGCACAAGGAATACATCTTTCAAACTCGTGTTGACTTAGTTCTCGAGGAGATGCGCCTAGCTACATACATCCTACTAATAATATTATAAATGCGAAAGTATGTGCGTATGTGTGTTTGTTACCACTCAGCTCCATAACGGCTGAACGGATTTTGATTAAATTTGGTACGTAGGTACTTTAGGTTGTGGAATAGGACTTGGAATACTTTTTATAACGGAAAATTGTACGGTTCCTGTAGAATAACCACAAAACGTAATTCTGCAACGGCTGGGAACGTGACCGAAATATTTTTTTCCTCTGGTGTCAGAGTTTATCGGGCCACCCAAGGAACCCTGAAATGGCTTAACGACTGCTACCAATCGATAACAACTGGGACCGAATATTAAACGTGCACTCCAAAGCCCTGAAGCGCTCAGATGTTATGCCACTAAACTGTCACCCATCCAAATGTGTGCCGCTGAGAACGTTGCTTAATTTTGGTGATCGATTAAGAATCCTCAGCCAAGCGCAAAAAGTAGTACCTAGGTACACTTATTTCTAAAGCTACAACTTGATGAAACTCACATTTTGATTTTCATACATCGACGCTGGAAAGCGGAAATGTGGTAACTACGTGATAGTTGCACAGATACACTCCAAAAACAATACCCTACTTCTTGGCTATCGGGTAAAAAATATTTCCTTCCTTTTGGGTTGCCGTAATCAGTTAAAAACCTAGGCCAACATAGAATAATTGTTTAGTCTGTTTTCACATAAATGAATTGTCTTTTCCCAATTTATTTATTGTTCACTGTACAACTCAATCGTACCCGGGCGAAGCCGGGCCGGTTTGCTAGTAGTTCATATGCCCGTCACAGTCCTCGCTGAAATACATTGCAAACCAACTTTCCATAGGAGTTCGTGTGTAAACTGCTTATACACGTCATCGTCAACCTTCCTTACTCGCCTCTCGCATGTGCGTGTAGGTGCGCCAGGGGGTTACCTCTGTCGGGGTCATCAAGCATGACGAACACACACATCTTGGTAACAGTAATTTGCTTGCCTACCAGTTTTCGTTTAGGGCGTGTTAGGTAGGTAGGTAGGGCTTAACGTCTCGTCGGCAGCAAAGCCAGAACAAGTTGCGAAGAGAAGCAGGAATCGGCATTGGAGGGAACCATCCCAGAATCCGCCTGAATTGATTTCGGGAAACCATGGGAAACCCGAAATTAGGATGGCCGGACTGGGACTCGAACTCAGCTCCTCCCGAATGCGAGCCCGAAGGTTAACCACTGCACCAACTCGCTCGGTGACGTATTAGGAATAAAATCGCTAAATGAAAGATTTATCCAAAGCCAGAGCTGCAGAAGGTTAGCAAAGACAGGAAAACGTATCATAAATGGTATAGCCAGGCTACAGTTAATAATAACACATTTTGTATACCTTGCCTAGTGTCTTTTTACATACAGTCCTCCTTTCGTCCTTTCATAGCTTCACGTAAAAAAAGAACAGTGTCAGTAACCTGGCGATTGCAACGCATGCATGCCAACCATACTAAACAGTATGATAATCGTGCAGGGAAGGGTTTGTGTGAAATTGTGTAAAAAATAATAATTCCGTTACCTAATCATTTGTGTCAACCCCCTGAAGTTGGTCTACATATTTGATTTGCTAAAAAGTATTATACATACACCAATCGTCTTGTGTAATTTTTCCTTCATTTTTGAGAGCTTTTTAAGTATTTTTCATTCACGTAATTTACGGACATGTCATAATAATCCTGCGAACACGGATTAAGGTAACTGTCGTGTTGTTACGTTCAGTTGGTTACCATTCAGCTGGTTCCGCAAGAATCTTAACTTAACTCCTAAATTTATTCGGAAACTAGGTTCTTTTTTTTTCATACCCCTGCATGTACTATCACAGCCCCAGTATTTAAAATGGATATTAACACCACATTTTCTTCCAATTATTGTGATATCGGACCATGGTACACTACTAATGAAATCACCGCATTGCTTTAATTTGTGTAAATTAAAAGTGTTCGTCTGCAAGATAAAGTATAGTGCTTTCAAGATGGAGCCATGTGATTGTTTCCGGGTAAAACACGTATGCGTAACAACTGAACCAATACTCTTATGTTTGCTTTATACATACACGTATTCCATTCTTAAGTTCATGCAATTAAATATTTGTCACGACCCACAAATTTCAGGTTACGCTGACCCCGATGTGGATATTCCCGAAACACATTTTTCCTAGCCTTATATTTAAAAAAAACTAAGCCAAGAACGCTTCTCTCTTTTTTTGATGCGGATTGGGGAGCTTAGCTGTTATGGCAGACGAAAGAAAAAAACAACACGCATTAAAATATTGGTAATTCTATGTACTTAAAAAACCACTGTTAATGACTAAAACGGACAACACATCTTAAATCCAACGAACTTGAGTCCTTGCCTAAAATCTTCTTTGACTTTATATAAACGAATATTAATATTTCAATATTAAATTCTACTTAATCTTGTATGTAACCAAAATACAATTTCAATAAGCATATATTTTTATTGACTTCCTAGTGAGGAAAAATGTTATCTAACTGAATAAACAATTATATTTTCTGGGCGCTCCCGGATTTTCGTGCCCGACGATGATGCTGGTTGGCGGGTTTTCTCGGGAATATCCCATTTTCCACGCCCTTGTGTTCCAGCGCTGCTCCATACTCTAATCGCTTCGCCCTCGTCGACTCTCAGGACCACGATATTAAGAGCCGTCCAAATCGTTTCACTCACTCTACATACTAGTGATGCAACGAATATTCGCATTCGCATTCGCATTCGCGAATATTCGCATGTTTTTGAACATTCGCATTCGCATTCGAATTCGCAAAAATGATGCCAATATTTTGCGAATGTATTTGGCAATGAAAAATGAAAATGTTTATTAAATAATAATGCAACTGCTATGATTAAGACATTTTTATTTATTAACATATTTTTTATCTATAAGAGTGTATTTTAATGATATTTGGGAAACCGCCTTGTAGTTATTCACTAGATTACATAACATAAACACACTCTCGATATTCTTTTATTCTTATTTGCCTAAGCAAAATCAAATTAAGGCAGGTAATTTCTTAAAACTTCTAAACTATATTATAACACAACTGTATGATCAAATACCATTGAACTGCTTTAACACAAAACAATGGAATATGATATAATCCAACCTTTTTAATTACACAAATCAACTTTAAATGAGATCTTTTGTAAAAACACTTAACAATATGCATTTATGCAACCTAAAGGGTATCTTATTCAAATATGTGAGATCTTTTAATGAACTAGTAATCATGTTTAATTGTAAATCAAATCGACTTCTTATGAATAAAGTTAAAAATATATTGTGAAGAAAAACAAACAATATAATAATCTTCTTTTCAATTAAAGCAAATATGTTCTTAACATTTTGTTAATTTTAACTTTGGTACTAATACTAACTCACTAATTATGTAATTTTTAAGATATCCATTAAACATTCCTTCTTGAAATCGAAAAATAAAACTACGAAAAATTGTTTATATCTAAGCACAATTAAGTGAAACACTTAGTAATTAAATAAGAGTAGAGGAATATTAAACTTCAGAAATAGAAGTTTTGATGCCTTTTCTCCTTGCAGCCTATTTCGGTGGGGTGTGTAAAGAAGACCAGCCCCACTAAAGACCCTTTCGCTAGGCACACTAGTGGGTGGTGTTACTAAATATTGCCTGGCTATGGGAGAAATAATACCATACTTCTTATTATTTACCGCCCACCATGTAAGTGGATCTACATCATTTTCCACACGTTTATCTAATAAATATTCATTGATGGTTTTTTTTATCAAAACTTCTATAGGGTTCGTACATTCATTTTCTTCTTCTTCACTTTCGCTGGAATCCATCAGCAATTTCATGGTGTCTCTTAAAGATATAGATTTCTCTGTCAGACTGGCACTGGAACCAGATGTTTCAATCCGATGAGTAGTCATTCTGGCACGCTTAGGATTTGAACAAGACGATAGGCTTGATTCATCGTTTCCAATTGACTCTAAAATATTTTTCACAACTTGATCTCTGGTTGAAGAATTTTTGAAAAATTTTAATTTGTATCTCGGGTCAATAAAAGTTGCGGTAGCAAACAATACGTCATTTTCCAAATGGGAAAATCTGCGACATAGTTCTCGTTTAAGAACTAAAATCGTATTCCCAACGCATTCGTCGGTCACATCAAATTCACCAATAATTTTTTCCAAAGTGGACAATAATGGAATTACTGAGGATACAGAAATATTGGCTGCACTTAGTTCTTTTGTAATTTCTTCAAAAGGTCTGAGTAAAGTTATTATTTTTTCCACAATAATCCACTCTTCGGAAGTTAGTTGTGAAATCTTGTTATTCTGGGAAGCATAAAGACATAACGAATCTTTGTTTTTCAAAATACGCTCTAACATATACAAGCTGCTATTCCATCTTGTAGCACACTCTTGTATGATTTTCAGCTTTGGCTGATCGAGTCTTTCTTGTAGAGCAGCCAGTTCATCTTGAGCTACATTTGAGTGATGAAAATGTGTTGCCATCTTTTTACATTTTGCAATCACTGTTATAACGGAATCTTGTGCCTTAAGCCCCTCCTTGACAACCAGCTGAATTTGGTGTGACGAACAATCAATGTCTCTAATTAATAACAAGGAAATACCTTTTTTCATGTTTGTGCCACCATCTCTAACAATGCATTGCACTTTTTCTTTAGGTATTTCCCAATGCGACAACATGGTTTCAAGTTTTATAGCTATATTTTCACCAGTATGTCGGCCATCGTTAAATACCTCTGCGTTTAACACAATCATTTTTCTCTCAAAGTTTTTTGTTATACCATGACATGTAAGACTCAGCAAAGATATTCCTGAACAAGAATCAGACCAAATATCAGTTGTAAACGCCAATTTTTCAAATGACTTAATTAATCCCAAAATTTTATCTTTGACTTTGCCGTAGAAATTTTCACATATAAACGAAGAAAAATGTTGTCGGCTTTTTATATTATACGACGGACAAAGATGGTTCAATAGTCTGACAAATCCAACGCTTTCGACAAAACTAAAGGGTAAGTCCTCTAAAGCAATCATTTCGCTTATTAAATTATCAATTTCCAAAGACTTGGCATTGTTGTTATCCCACTTTTTTGTTTTTTCGACGCAATCAGTCAAAGACATTTGTTTCAGGTCGGTTTTCGTACATTGTCGCGAAGTGGAGGCCACAACACTTGTTGTAGAAGCATTTCGCTTTTCATTTTCCCTATTCTTTAAAGCATTATACTCGTTTTTATGCAAAGCTTCCAGGTGATTTCTCATAGCACTTGTTGTTCTTCCTTTGCGCGAGTATTGTTTATTACATATTTTGCATTTCACATTTTCAGCATCACATATTGTAAAATAAGTCCAAACTTCGCTAACACACGACCGCTTCATTTTGAAATATCACTTATCACTGTACAATTACAACAATAGAGTCTTTACAAGTTAAAAACAAAACTTAAGTATGTTGACTCGACGCTGCTCCCACCTGTACTATACAGGATGGTGGATAGCAGGGTACGTAGTAATTTGTTACGGTGTTGGCTAACGGCACCTTGGGCTGCTGTAAGAGGGGTGGCACAAAGACGTAACTGGGTTCGGTTTATTCACGCTTAACTTTTATTGTCCAAAGTTACAGTGACCTGTACATCTATGAGACCTAGCCCCTTTTATATCTCCTCGGACGGTGGAATCTAGCTATCCCGCGCCCTACACACGTCTCGGCGAATGTTTGCGTCGGGGGGAGGTTTCGGCGGGTTGCTGAAATTACCTCGATGCTGGTGGCTGGTGTTGTCGTGCTGTCTCGGTGTCTCTCCCGCGAAGTCCTGGGCTCGATCCCTGGACGTGCAGTTCTCTCCTCGTCGCTCGTCGTTCCTCGTATCTGACTCTCTCGTGACTCCGGCGTAACTCCGTCGTAACTCTGTCGTAACTGTCTTGTCGCTGCTGCTCCGTCGTAAACGTCTCGTAACTCTCGTGTAACTGACCTCAACTGTCCTTCACTCTCGCCTAACTCTCTTAACTGTCGCGTAACTGACTTAACTGTCCTCCATGGCTCCTGTATATATACGTTTCTGTTCTATTTTCCATAGAACTCGGGACTTACCCTCTAGTGTTTGCGGTGGAATAGGGGAAGGCGGGGCGCACTGTTTTTCCCCGATTTGTAATTTCTTGTGGCGAGGGGCGATAATATGCCCGGGACTCCCCGTGTTCGCAGCGTCACGTCGTGACTCAGGCAACATGACAGGTGCAGTTGGTTCGAGCTCGGGAATTCCTCTGGTCGTTAGGCCATCGGTTTACAGCGTGGGTAAGAATAGCATCGCCACTACTGGTAGGTATGAGCGGTACGCGTCAAGGTTACCTCAAACTAAATCTTTACGAAAACATTATTAGCAGCTAACTTCATTCAGTAAGCCAGCAATCACGATTTGTTTACTTCGTTCAGAGTCGGGGCATATGGGCTACTCTCGGTTTTAACATGGCCGCCCGGCTGGCCAGTTCTAAACGCGCGGTAAAATTCGAGTTCGTAGGTGCATGCTTTTGGCTCCATATTTGAAAAACCAACATTCGCATTCGCATTCGCATTCGCGAATGTTGGAGATGAATATTCGCATTCGCATTCGCATTCACGAATGTGGAAAAATCGACATTCGTTGCATCACTACTACATACATATTTTCTATATATTATTTTCTAATACTTTTTTTAAATTATTAATTTTAAGTTTTAATGGTTTTGCTAACCCTTTTAATCCACTTGATTTAACGGTTGCAGGTATTGCTGTACTCAAGTTGACATAAAATTTGTTTGGTTGTCACTGTAGACTATATATTCGGGTACAGTTATATGAATCAATTATGACCTAGACAAGCAAGACTGTTTGCGAATCATTTACTCACAGGTGCAGTAAATACCAAAATGTGCCTATACGTGCGTAATGCACACAATTGCATTCGCTGGTTCACATTTCCTAGGGCAGATGTGAAGAAAGGTAATGAAACATAAATTATAATAAAATATGTTTTCTCCGGCCTAGAAACAAACTGAAGGGTTCGCTAGCACACATAAATAAAACTTAGTTTATTTTTGAAAAAAATTATATGTTTGCACTATTCGTAAGGATATTTTTTACTGGAGTCAATACATGAGATTAATTGTCTGCGCGATAAAAAGGTCTTAGCCGTTCACGGGAAATGATAAAACGTAATTTTTATTTTTTTTTAATACATGCCATATATTGTGGATAGGTCAAAGCTTAAAAGGAATTTACAACACGGGGAATTTTCGAGCCAAACTTTGCTTCTTAACAACGCGTATTCTTTTATTATTTAACACCTATCTTGCGAAGTGGCGGTTTTAAGGGTGGGGCGGAGAAGGCAACCTCCCCACGCCCCCCAAGAGCCGGAGAAAAAAAAACTACTTTTACACAGTATTTACTGGGATTAACGTGTATATTGTAAAACTATCACACAGTTACCAATAAATATTTCAAAGCTAATCACTATNGTATTTACTGGGATTAACGTGTATATTGTAAAACTATCACACAGTTACCAATAAATATTTCAAAGCTAATCACTATGTGCATTTATGTACGCCTACACAAAAACGTATATTATAAACACAGAAGCACTAACTTAGACCCCTTTTAATTTTTATCACGTCGCCATTCTGTTCGCTAAGAATTTCGAATGAAAACACTAAGCTTTAACATTTAATAGTAACGATATAATCAGGTAAGTCACCAAAAATGCATGTANAATTTCGAATGAAAACACTAAGCTTTAACATTTAATAGTAACGATATAATCAGGTAAGTCACCAAAAATGCATGTACTACGTGTGAGTCTGCATGTATGTTTCTACAACAGATTGAACACCAGCAATGCAACAGAATTGCTGCATTTATCCTCTCGACTGAGGTAGCTACTTTTCACTTGAAGATGGGTTTTTCTCACCATGATGTATTTTATATGCTTGTCGATTTAAGCTTTCAAGAATTTACGTGTAGAAAAATCCTCTAAGAGTCATAGCACGTAGTGCAAGAGCAACATCTCAATTATTAATGTATAACTAATACACAACTTGAATAATGTAAATATTACTTTCCTGAAGAAAACTCATTAGCGTGCAAAGAAGGGCATTGGGTCGGTAAAAAAATATTTTCTTATTTAAGAATTCGATTCACTTAAGTCTTCTTTGTGGAAAACATCCCGAAGTTTCTCTGAAATATGTGACAGTTGGAAAGTTGTATTAAAAAAATTATTTTAAAAATGTTCTTATTTAAATTTAGGTAACATCAGAAGTAGCCTGAAAACAGCGTTTCTGCGCCACCTGGCAGGGAGCGGGGAGACGAGTCTCCCGTGTCAGCCGATGACATCATCACGGCACGCGCGCTACGCAAGGCGTCCGTCTACGCAAGGCTCTCATCGCTGATTGGCTACGCGAGGCTCTCAAAATGTCCTCGTCTCTGATTGGCTATGCGAGGCTCTGACAATTTTTTCGAAAGCAAATAATTTCAATTTTAATTATTTTATTTTTTAAAATTTTAATTTTAAAAAAATTTAATTTTGATCTTTAACTGATCAGCTATGCGATGCTCTCGAAACTGGCAAGTCAGTTCAGGTCATGTTAGCTGAAGAATGTTAACAAATAGTCATTTAAGCCCTATGCGAACTTATNAAACTGGCAAGTCAGTTCAGGTCATGTTAGCTGAAGAATGTTAACAAATAGTCATTTAAGCCCTATGCGAACTTATAAGCATAGTTGTGCTTAATTCCCGAACCGTTTAAGATGTACCAGCCAAATTCATTCGTTAAGTTCATAACATAGGCTTCGACGCCAACAAGGAAAATTAACAAATGGNTTCGTTAAGTTCATAACATAGGCTTCGACGCCAACAAGGAAAATTAACAAATGGTCATTTAAGCCCTATGCGAACTTAAAGGCATAGTTGGACTTAATTCCCGAACTGTTTAAGATGTAATAGTCAAAATCATATCATAGGCATCGAGGCAGACAAGGAAAATTAACACATGGTCATTTAAGCCCTTTGCGAACTTATTAGCATAGTTGGCCATAATTCCCGAGCCATTTAAGATGTTCGTCAATATCATATCATAGACCAACAAGGAAAATTAACAAATAGTCATTTAAGGGTGGGGGATCAGTTGAAGGACGTCAGTGATATCGGGTCCGTCGGTCAGTCATATCGGGGCAGTCGGAGGCTGCGATACTCCGCGTCGGGATCAATTACGTCAGTGAAGTCAACCAGTCAGTTAGGAGCGCGCACCGAGAGAAACCGAGGCCGGGGAGATCGGACAGCGGCCAACTGAGTCAATCGCATCAGTCAGTCAGTGAAACCCCGTCGCCGGAAAGCCGACGAGCGGCAGGTGGCGCGGCGTTCAGTACCGCCACACCAGGATGCGCAGGTAGTCAGGAAAAACAACATTAAGGGGTCAGTCATATCGGGACGCGAAACGCGGGGTTCGGGGTGCAGGGCAGAATCAGTTAAACAGTTACCAGAATTACGTCGGACGAGTAGTTTCACCACGTCGGGACGCGAGTCAGTCAGTCAAGTCAGTCAGTCACCAGTCACCAGTTACAATTACGCACCGAGAAGGCAGAGTCGAGTGGTGAGCTTAAATGAGGAGTGCCATGTCGAGCGAGTGGGATTAGGCCAGTGCAACACCGCGCCGAGGACCGGGGTGGGGGCCCGCCAAGGGTCACGTCGCCGGGACATCGTAGGGAAGTAATCAGTCAATTACAACCATATGCCATGAACGGGAGCGAGTGGTGAGCTCCAACGAGGAGCGCCATGTCGAGAGGAAGCCAGCTGAGTGCAACAAGCCAACCACAGAGGGCCTGTAACAGGGGACACCCCACTCACCAGATATCATCTACTGCCAGAACTATCCGGGCCACCCAACTCACAAGACCTCAACTGCCGGAACCACTACCCCGCAACAAGTACAGATAAGTAACAACATCGTCACTCAGGGATGTGTCCTGTCACCTAATGCCCCCACAGCATCGGAAACTTAGCCAGAACATTGTAATCAGCCCATCAGGCCAAGAACTCGCAGGGCGTTAAATTATGAGTAAATTCTCGGCACAAGGTGCTGGGAAAGTATGTATAAACTCCCGGAAAAGTTCCGGGAACGTATGAATAAATTCCCGGACAAATAAACATGATAAAACCCAAAACATGACGAAGTAATTGTTTGATATACCCTCAACCATCAAGGCACCTTATAGTATGTGCCATCTAACATTAACTGATGACCCTAGTACCCCACGGATGGGGGTTAGCGTCACAGTGTTGGGATACCCGATACAATTGTGCTGATTACCTACTGTTTCCATTAGCATGTCCGTACACAAACACTATATCCACACGTTCAGTGGCAGTGTACTCTAATATAGACTGATCAAGTGCAGACGTCCGCATGTAAACACAGACTGCAGTCTACACACACTTGTAGCTCAGGACCCACCACGTCGACAACCGCATGCTATCTACTGTGCATTTGTGGAGAGTACGTTCCCCATCTTTGTGCTGTACTACGCCAACAGGACATGTTGGTCGACTCATGACATCAGGGTTAGCATGCTTAACTTCCACCTACCAGGCACCGATTTCGATTCCCGACTCGGGCAAGGATATTTATCCTGGATTGTAGGCTTCAAGGTAAGGTTATTACTTTACCTTGTGACATTAAACATAGAACATTCTTCCGCAGCACCCATAAAATTGTCGTAACCCACTGTAATATGCATTTAAAAAGTGTTTTGGTTTTAACTTTCAATGGAGGCGTTTACAGACCGGGGTTCCCTATTACAAATGGATGCTGGTGTCTTTCTCCATCACCCCTGAGTATTTGTAACATTGCTCCGGATACATCCTATATAATTGAAAACACTGATATGGATTTTTCTCCAAAACGTATTCCTCATTGCATTTAAAGGAAAATTCCCGTTTAAAAATGAAATTTCTGTACGCTTGTTTTCGCACCACACAGTCACCCAACTTTTGTCGAATATCCAAAATGTCCAGAAATAAGTGAAATTTTTAATTTAGTTGGCCAGTTTTATGAGATAAATACGGGACTCATTCATGAAAATATAAGCCTCTCCACGGCGCTGTCGTGTTTCGTTTGAAGGAGCAGTTAGCAGCAATTACTACCATTGAGTATGTATTTCTGAAAAATGTTTCTTATAGGCTACCAAATCTGACGCAATTGAGAAATATTATTATGATGCATCCTTTTCTTGGCTTGCACCAGGGCCATTGTGGCGGTGTTGGAAAATGGTGGTGGAGGAGGGGGGAGGCGATTTTTTTGTCCGCTCCCGCTGTGCGCTGTCCTTAGTAAACAAAAAATTTCTCAATCAAGCTGTTAACTAGTAAAGAGTTGTTGCCTTCGTGTTGTGTCTTGTTCACGAGTTTGATTACTATGTAGAATTTACTCTCTTATGTAATGTGTACTTTTGCTATTTAGGTCAATTAGACGTATTAATGTTATCTGTTATTGCTTTTCTTCCGAACTATTTACCACGAGCTAAAGAGTTAAATTCTACTTGAGGAAGATTGAAGTAAATGTTAAAGTCGTGAAACTGTAGGCTTGGTCTTATTATTGTTGTGGAAATACAGCAGTAGTAAAACTGTTTAACCATAATACAATATTTTCTAAACTGTTTTCTAATATGAATCTTCAAAGGCCTACCTATAGGTGTAGTATTTTTCGATGATTTCAAGTTGGTCAAGATTTTTGTAAGGTAAGAAGCCTTATTCTATTATTCTAAATATAGCCTTTTCTAGGTAAAAATATAATTTCGTGAGCCCCGCGGGCCGCGGCGTACGCTAATTTTTCTTAAAGCAAAGGGATAACGTAATATATTTTTTTTATCAATATTAGACACAAACCAACTGTTTACTTGAACAAATAAATGTACAGTATGGAAAAATTTATTTAATATATGTGCATACTTATAGGCTTCTTGGTACTGCGATTGGGATTCGTCTTTGGTCTTATACATACTTTATCGCGGAACTATAACATTTGATAAAGTTTTATTTCTTAAAGTGCATTGCACTTCATTATCAAACGCCAAGTGTTGAGGCACTTTTGAGCTGGCAGGTGCATTTTTAGGTAAGGCCTTTACTCCTTTACACTGTAAAAAATATTGAGAAAATTGCCTGACAAGTGAATGGAAATGTTCGCAAACTTGTGTGGGAAATAATTTTTCCTTGCGCGTAAGGTAGAATTACCGCACTCTGGAGTAAAATTCACGTACATTGCAGAGGAAAATTCCATACATGGATGGGAAAATTACCTTACGACGTGTGAATCTCCTCGTCTCAACAGCTAGATGGGTGGACGGAAGGAAGAAACAAAACGAGTCGCCATGTTGGAGAGCTCGTTGGACCAAACAATAAAAATTAATGGTAAGGTAGAATATTTTAAACTACAATTATCAAATAGTTACAAATGGACAGTTTGTGGGTGAAAAAGGGGGGATTGGAAAAATTTGTATGAGACTGTGGAAAACGGATAGTTTTTTTCCCCCGTGTTCAAATCTCAATATAAACCTTTATCTTCACCCGCGTAATTCTATGTCAAGAGAATTATTAAAAGACTGGGAAAGACTTCAAAGCACCAATTTAGCCACTAAAGAAATTCTACACAAACTGTGCTTAGTACCACACAAAAGTTGCTGAGCAACATGTTTCACAAAATAGTTATTATAACAAGCTCCACGAATAAGTAATTTGTCAAATTTCTCTTAGAATTGCGGGAATGTTCAAGCTAATAATAGTAAGTTTTTTTAAAAGAAATACTTGTATAGTTATTTAAATTAAACATTATGCAGTTAAGTTAAATTTATACTTTATTTGTAGTGGTGAATTAATATAGTACAGTAATAATCACTAACACAGTTTAGTTGTCGCTGTGGTGTAACGGATAGTGCACTTGCCTACTGAGGTAGAGGGCCGTGGTTTCGGCTACTCTTCGTTTCAGAAAATACGCGATAACGAAATAAACGGTACTAATCCTCAGGAATTCCTTAAAATTAAATTTTAATATAAAATATAGTTAATATTCCCTTACTTGTATGGGATTTTCCAACACTTCAGTCAGGCACTTTTCTGTACGATTAGGGAATAGTATTTTACATGTTACGGAAATTTACTCTACATTTAAGAGGTAATTTAACCTTACATGTAGGTGTAATTTTCTTCCCTTACATGTAAGGGAATTTTACCTCAATTTTTTTTAAGTGGTACCTATAAACATTGTAAACAGCGTGTCGCCTATTGTTCCTGCTCGCTGAAGGCGTATATCCATTGCCTAAAAAAAATTTCGGAAATATTTTTTATTTTGTCTTGTACTCATATCGTTTGTCCTTTGGACCCGTCGGCATGCCATCTTAAAGGCCTACCCGTACTAAAGTTGCGCAAATATTTTCGTTAGCTCTACGCTTCTACATTCCGCAAATGTTAACTAATTGTGTTGCGGTTTTGCTAATCGGTGCGGATGTTATGTGTGACGAGATATTTTAATCAACGATGTGTTGATATTTTGCCTAATTTTCAAATAAAGAGGCATTTTTCTACAGGCGCTTTTTGTATAGAAAACACGTATTAAGTTTTACTTCCGTTTGACCAAGCATCTGAATCGATTAAAGAAATTCGCATCCTAATCGGTTATGACTTGCGACCTCTAGAGCGGACGACAGGTCCGGGGTAACACATCTGCCACATGCGTAGGCTTCAGTTCGAAAGCTAAAGCATGTCGGCAAGTTCACTAATGATATTTTTTAACTTTTTACAAATTTCTGCGAAAGTCAAAAATTACAAAAGTAAACTGAACATTTATTTTGAAATTATTAGCATAGTGCTCGTTTTTAGTAGAAGAAATGAACCTTTACAAAACATGTGCCCAGAGAATAAAATACTAAAAAGATAAAATGAATGAAGATGCAGCAAATAAATATTTTCAGCTCACTTTCATTGAGGAGACAAAAACTAGATACACAAATTTTAACTGCCGAGATTCTGGGGTCTTCAACAGCAGAAATACACGAAGACGATACTTATCAACATGAACAATAATCACAATTAGATTCACAAATTTTTGCTGCCGACAATCAGGGGCCCTCGTCTCCAACGGTAGAAATAATTGAAGACGATACTCAACAACGATCATCAGTGTCTGACAATAATATTTGCGGATCTGGTGACATTTATACTACTGATAGCCAAGAAGAGTCATCTTGCCTAATCCAAACTTAAGCATGGGGAACAGAAGCAACATGTTTGGCAAGTTTCAAGGCGTTCAAGCACACATGAAGGAGAAGAACAGTTCAATAATTTATTTTCCTTATGCACACTGTGAAAAATGATGGTAAAATAACCTGACCATTGTAAGGCAATATTCGCAAACTCCTTTGGGAAAAATGAATTTTTTTTACATGTAAGATATAATTACCTCACTCTGGAGTAAAATTCACTTACATGGCAGCATAAAATCCCATACATGGATGGGAAAATTACCTTACGACGTGTGTTTCTCTTCAGCATTGTCTCAACAGCTCGATGGGAGGACGGGAGGAAGAAACCAACCTAGGCTCCATGTTGGACAGCTTATAATACAGACTAACAAACTCAAAAAGTAAGTATTATCATTATAAAAAATATATCAAATATACTAATTAAAATAAATAAGTAAATAAATAAATAAACCAAAATAATGACAAAATAATATACTCTAAACTTCATAAAGTAATTAAAAAATGATAATAAAAAAAACTAACAAACCACAAATAAATATAAATAAAAANAATAAGTAAATAAATAAATAAACCAAAATAATGACAAAATAATATACTCTAAACTTCATAAAGTAATTAAAAAATGCTAATAAAAAAAACTAACAAATAAATATAAATAAACATACAATAAAATAAATTAACACCAGTTTTCTACAGTGGCAGCACATTCACTTGGCTTGGTTAGAGTTCATTCTGTATCGCGTTGCAAAGACGCAGTAACATTATTTTGCTGCGTTAATCAATTATAACATCTTATTCAGTGAAAGCCCCGATAGACGGAGGAAAATGACACAAAGAAATGGATGTTCTTTAAACAGATAATCTGACACAGGGCGGAGTACAATAAAAAAGGTTGTTCGTTCTGTAGCCAGACATCTTTAAAGTGTCCTGGATTCTTTATGCGAGATTCTCGACCCACAAGGGTACAATAACTTAAAAAATGAATCTCATTCAGAAGCAATATGTTTGCATGATTATTTTTGTTTCTCCGAGAGCCTATTAATTGCATCCTTTTGTATCAAAATCCTCGAGTGTTTTGATCAAAGAAATCTTATTTTTCAATCAAAAACAATATCTATTGACATTGCACTAAAAAATAATAACCAGCTAATGAACGAAATGCAAATGTTACGAGATAAATGTACTAAAACTGTATCGGAATGTAAGGTGGTTGCGGCTGCTACGGATATTTCAACTGAGCTTAAAGAATAACGACAAAGACGAAGGCCAGGGGATGGAAAGAAAACACACCGTTCGTCAGCGTCAGCCCAGAAGATAATTTTAAAAGAGACCAATTTTTACACAGTTTAGACATGATCAATATGAACATATCTCAACTGAATCAAAGATTCAAAAGTTTGATCGTAATTTTTTATATTTTACCCTTCTTTTTAATTTTNTGAACATATCTCAACTGAATCAAAGATTCAAAAGTTTGATCGTAATTTTTTATATTTTACCCTTCTTTTTAATTTAGAAAATTTGATCACTAATAAAATCAAAGAAAAGTGTAGCATGCTACTTGAAAAATATTATAATGTCTTCACATATTCACTAGTTGATAAAATAGTGTATCTGAAAGCAGTTTTCAAGTGTTATTTTAGGGAGTGCTTGGATCCAATATTAATTTTTTCTTCAAAATTAATAAATTATATTTAATTCTTCACTTAGAGAGAGTTTTCCCTTTAGGTTGTNTGAACATATCTCAACTGAATCAAAGATTCAAAAGTTTGATCGTAATTTTTTATATTTTACCCTTCTTTTTAATTTTGAAAATTTGATCACTAATAAAATCAAAGAAAAGTGTAGCATGCTACTTGAAAAATATTATAATGTCTTCACATATTCACTAGTTGATAAAATAGTGTATCTGAAAGCAGTTTTCAAGTGTTATTTTAGGGAGTGCTTGGATTCAATATTAATTTTTTCTTCAAAATTAATAAATTATATTTAATTCTTCACTTAGAGAGAGTTTTCCCTTTAGGTTGTNCAATATTAATTTTTTCTTCAAAATTAATAAATTATATTTAATTCTTCACTTAGAGAGAGTTTTCCCTTTAGGTTGTTAAAATTAAGAATTTTTTGTCTGTTCCTGCGATTGTTGCAGAAGGTGAACGTTCATTTAGCAAACTCAACCTAGTAAAAAACTACTTAAGATTGACAATGATGGACGATATACCGAATGGTTTGGTATTGCCAAAAATAATATATATGATGATATCATTAGAGATTTCGCCAATATCAAAGTCAGACGTTTGATACAAATTCAAACATCAAAACCAGGTAACAACTAAATTCTATACTTCTAAACACTAATGTTTTATATTACGGTTAGTTGAAGCTTTTTATTTCGTTTTGTCAAATGATTAATTACATAATTTCTATTATTTACACCTATAGCTACAATATTTAATTGAAAGACACTGACACTTTAAAATGTTTGTCAGCGTTAGTTTTTTTTCTGTTTTATCTCCGTTTTTTTAACGTAAATTATTTTAATAACTATTTTAATATAACATTGTACAAAATTGTAATAATTTATATGAATGTTAGTTGTCAAATGAGTAATGTTAAGATATGATAATGCTGTAAACTCTGGAATATTATTTCATTTTTATTTGTAAAGTTATAAATAAAAATTACTTAAATATTTATAAATTATAAAACTTTTTATTTAAATCCTTAAAAATAAAAATAATAATTTGAAATCAGTTAAGAGTTTAGGAAACTGCCAACGTATTTCACAATTACTTAGCGTAAATTCTAAATTATTTTCTTATTTCATGATAGAAAAGTTATTGCCTCTGACATCATAAATCCCGATATAAATAAAGAGATAAAGATTTATGAGAAAAGAGGAGGAAACATTTTGGTTAAAGTGGAGGACGACACCTGTGAAAGAGGCCCCTAAATTTCTTTCGATGGCTCTGCCTTGCACAATAATTTAGAAGAAATAATTCATTAAAATACACAACGTGTCGCTTAAACCAATATTTGCTTGAAAGTTTCTTTAAAGCTCTCACGAGAATTAGCAGTAATTAATGTAATCATACCCCAACAAATTTTAAGCATAAGTTTAAGTAAATGCTATTGGGATGTGAATTAGCTTCTAGCAAAACAAAAGTTGTCCATTGTGTAATCGAGCCAGTAACGCTGAAATCCCAGCCAAACTACACAGTTTTGAAATTACAACAGTAGAAGTTGTACAGCAATGGAAGCGGACATACTGTTATTGGTTTTCTAAGTAGTGGCGAAATGTATGGTGAAATATAGCAGATTGATAGGAGACAGAGACTCCAGATCCTATTCAAAAAGTTTACTTACTTGGTCTTGTGAAGACATAAAAGTAGATAAAATAGGGTACTCCAATCATCTGCTTCGTAATTATGTCTAAAAATAACTGTAAAGTGTACTAAAAGACTGAAAGATCGGCAACGTCACAACTCGGAAAAAGACATGAGGAAATTTTCTCAGTTTGCGCGGTACAGTTGCAAAATGTGGCTAAACACAGGCCAAACCAAACAAGACCGGTCAGATATACGAAAATTGTAGGAGTTTAAGAAAGGAATGTTAAACTTCCCCCGCCATAGTTTCAGTGACCACTGCCACAGAAGTTATAAATTTTTTAATAGTTATAACCAAGAATATGTACATTTCGCTCCCGATTAAAAAAAAAAGGCCCGTTAAGTGTTGTACAAAATTTCGTTAGTGTTCATGCAGACAAGCACATACGTCTACTTAAAAATTTGAACAGCAATATCATAGAACAAATTTTCATATTATAATTATAACAAAGTTTTTCACAGAGAAAGAAGATACTACAAGCAAAGAAGTTCACACCAAGGTAAATGCACAGCAGCAGTTGTTTCCCTCAGTATGCACTGGCAATACCTAAATTAATGTAGTAATTTGATTTTCATCCACTCCCTGCAAAATTCTCTGCTCAAAGCCTATTGCTGTTATTTCTGTACTTTTACCATTTCTAAAGTCATATTGACTATTTGAGAAAACATTACTTTGTTCCAAGAACTCCAGTGGTCTTCTCTTCATTGCTGCTTCAAAAAGTTTTGAGGGGCAAGGAAGAATAGAAATAGGTCGACAATTTTTACAATTGCTCTTATTTCCATCCTTAAATACTGGAACTACTTAAGCTACCTTCAGTTGGTCTGGAAGTATTCTCTCTTGAAATGCCAAGTTTATAATATCCTATACGTATGTACTTAGCGTAACCGCAAAGTTCTTTAGTAACCTACTTGTAATACTATCTTTGTTTATTTTAAGTTTCTTAATGAGTTTACACACTACTTTATTATTCACTGGTATCAAAAATAGTGATTTTGTATTACTTGTGTTTGGTGTATAACTATAATACATCAAGGGAGAGAGAAGAAATTGTTTTATGTTTAAAGTATTATTGCAGTGCATCATGGTATGTCATGTAAATCCTGTTTCTGTATAATGTTAATATTTTATTTTAAAAAATCAGCTGTGGAGGAAGATTATAGGTAATTATACTAGTTTTCACTTTTTAGATGTTTCAATTACTTATTATCCTGTGAGCAATAAAACTTGCCCAGTGTTTTGACTTTTTTTATTTAATTATTATAATAATGCTAATAAAAATTTGAAAACAGGCATTTCTCATAAAGAAAATTTTTACCAGCATGATAAAACAACGCTCTTCTTGATTAACTAGTCTGAATTCTGTTTGCTGTCTCATTATCCTCTAAAATACCTACTAAATTTTCTTTTTATCACCCTCTTTAAGGTAGGCTGTTTTTAGTTTATTATTATAGATAGATCTTATTATTCTCGCGAAAACATAACTTCCAACACCATAGTGCTCGCTTTCAAAAATGGGAACTATGTTTTGAAAAGATGTTACGTAGAACTGGTGTAACATTTCCCATAGGTTGACAAAATATACAGATGAATTATGCGAGAAAAAGGACGTATGTAAAACTCCGATATCTGAATCGTCAAACGAAACTCATGTGTCCTTAAGATACGATTTTAATATTTGTCAAACTGTGTGTTGATGTGAAATGTTTTCTTTGTATCTTTATTTTAAAAAATATGCGTGTAAATAATACTAACTACCCATTATTTGAGGAAAGCTTTTCTTTGTTCTCGGTAGTAAGAAAATCAATAATGTTAATTTTAACTACAGTACGACTTCATTTCTTTTAATGTCNGTGTGTCCTTAAGATACGATTTTAATATTTGTCGAACTGTGTGTTGATGTGAAACGTTTTCTTTGTATCTTTATTTTAAAAAATATGTGTGTAAATAATACTAACTACCCATTATTTGAGGAAAACTTTTCTTTGTTCTCGGTAGTAAGAAAATCAATAATGTTAATTTTAACTACAGTACGACTTCATTTCTTTTAATGTCTTTAATTAATAACTATTTAACGCCCACTTATTCCTTGGGTATATCAAATGGGTAGGTTCTTTACACACCTATACGATACTTTATCAAGCTTCACATTGTGTTAGATAATAAAGGTTGATATTTATTCATATTAGATCTAAGAACTATAAACATACTAAGAAACAGCAGGTGCCTGACAGCTAATGTACAACTATAGTTACACCATTATATAAAAAATACAGCGGATATATTTAACTCGTTACTATTACCACCAGCCGGGCAGAGGCAAGGAACCTGTGACGTCAGCGCCCTCCCCCTTAATGTACCGTTACACATGACAGGCTCGGTCAGCCTAACCTCTTTGTCTGCTAGTCTTGAAACCTTACATGCATTTCTTAACATTTCTGATGTCAGAATGAATGCCAAGTGGAAACGAAGTGAGAGATTTGAACGGAGCTTAACTGCGGAGGTCTTCAGAGTTGATAGGAGTGAAAAGAGTTGAGTGTGGAGCTTCGGCTGAATTCACTGGGGAACGGTACTACCCTGATGAAACCAACCAGGCAACTTTAGCGTCCTTCACATTCCCGAATCCCGCATCACGCCGCCGATAGGTTAGGTAGGTTTAGGCTAGGTGAGATATTGAAATCACAAGACAAAACACGGAAAATGCGGTTTAAAATCACTCTCACTCTCTCTCTCTCTCTCTCTCCTCTCTCTCTATCTCTCTCTATATATAAAACATTTATTTATACATTATATACATATAAACACACGTGCCCGCGCGAAATGAAGAAAAAAGTGATAAAAATTATTGCTGTGTAAAATTTAATTGTACGATAAAGGCAAAATAAAATTAATTTAGGCAGTTAATTAAAACTGTAGTATCCACTGGTCACAGAATAGTGCGGCAGACCGAGAAGCGAACCCGGGCCTAGTTAAAGCTTATCCACAAAAAGCCAGTAGCGAGAAATCAGCAAAACAACACTGATGAAGTCGTGATCCAAGTGTTTGCCACTCACTGCCTGATGAGGAAGAAGATGGGTTAGCTAATTTTTGGATTATTTCCGTCTGAACCCAGCATCATATAATAGTGCAGTTCGTCCAAAAAGGGTGATCTGTTTTCTTTCCACTTTTGGTGTGTAATTTTTAGCATTTGTGTAGAAATGATATTAATTTTCGGTAGTTTAAAAAATGTTTTGGGTGTTAATTAATGTCATTATTTATTCATAACATCTTCCTTATTTGGAGTGTTCCAAAGTATAAAGTAATACTACAAGTTCATTAACAAACAGTTATGGTAAACCCGGTTCGATAACCGGCACGTTCTAACATTTTTTCATGTGGAATAGTCGGCCGGTATTCCCTTTGGCGAACAGGTTGACTATCTATTTTTCTTTTCTGCCTCTCCCCCTTCTATCAAGTATTGCATTCCATTGTTGTTCCATCACCAAACTTCCTTCAGCACTATTGGTGAAAAAGATTGATCGAAATAAATGTAGGAGTTACAGAAATTATTAATTGCCTAGTGGAATGCGAATTTTGACTCGTGTGTTTAACCTGTGGGTTTGTAATGCATACAAAATCTGTAATTTGTTGTATTATGCTACTGGTTATGTTTACAACATACTTTTGTGTTATATTACGTAGCAGCAAGAACTGAGGGCCGATTGTGATGTGCCTTAGCGAGGTAAGGTAGTTTCGTTTCGAGCTGACCAAAGAATTATCTCGCACCTGCCAGAAAGCTACAGTTAAAGACGTGGTAGGCGGGAAGTGGTGAGTGTGTTTACTGTTTACTACCTGTCTGAAATTGTAGTTTCTGCGTGTGTATGGTGAGTCAGAGTAACGGTACGCTGCTTCCCTTCTCAAGGCCACAATTAGGAGATATTGCACCTGGAACAGCATAACTGGAAAAGGAAGAAAAAATAAAAATAATAATATCGCCTGTTGGTTTGTCCCGTGACTTCTTAAGCGGAACTCGGCAGGATATAAATGCGACAGCTGAATCAGTTTAAAAAAAAAATTAAAAATTAACGTTTTAAAATAAAATTGCAATTTTTGACTTATTTTTCCATTAAAAGTGCCAATATTTAATAAGAAATTTCATTTAAAAAAAAAAAACTTCATTTTTGAACAAAAATGTAAGCAAATTAACAAAAAATCGTGTCAATCTTCATCCCACCTTATTAAATATTTCTTCGCGACCAGGAAGGTGGTACAAAGTGAAACCCATTTTGCCCCAAAATTATTAAAATTCCCCTTTAAAAAGTGAATCAGAAATCTAGTCTAGACCAATTTTAAACTAAAATCTAATAAATAAAAAAAATTCTTAAAAAAATTATGTATAATAAATCAAGACTACAACTAAGAACAGTACAAATCATTAAAATTCATAAATACTTGCATTAATGTAAAGTAACAAAAAAGATAAACGATTACAGCAAACTATTAAATAAACTTAGATCAAGTTGTAAAATGCTGTAATGAACAAAGGCAAGACAAAATATAGACAACAATGATTTAGATTCTATCAAAGAAGCTGGAAACATGTACAAAATAAAAATAAATCAAATATTAAAATTTTTTAGTGAATATGAAAGAGCAAAAGATAATCTCTTCTATCACTGTAAATTTTTTGGGAAAATGAATACAGGAGAGAATGGAGAAAGAAAAAATATTACCTCAGAGTAAAAACCACATTCAATATCGAATTATATAACATGATCAATTTAAGAGAATTAATTGGGACGAAGTGGCATAAAATTGGCACAAGAATATTTTAATAAAAAATAATTGGAGAAATAATAACAGTTGAACAAATAATAATTCAATGAAAATATATTAAAAACAATATATATATAGAATAAGATATAAAATATAATTAAATATCAAAATAATATTTATACTGCATTATGATTTTTAAAAAAGCAAAATACCCTATCCCATCTTCATCTTGCATCGTTCCAACAGACTTTTTAAATTTTCTACAAAGTACCATCCTATTTTTGCTATGCGGATGTGACATTACGAACACTTGCCTGTGTTTATAGCAGTGGTTCATTTTTTCGGCTACATGTACTATGATTGTGAAATGGGAAGAGCTTCAAATAGGTTGAGGTATTTTGTGAAAAACTGGATATCTCTCAGTCGAATGGTCAAATCCCATTCCTGTGGTACAAAGTAGTGGCCACTCACCACATATCCGTATACGGCTTGAAATATTTTAATGGCTTTCACGAATAGTATACGGAACTGAAATTATTTATATAGTTAATTTGAAAAGACTGATTCACTGGCGTGTTATAACAATCAATAAGAAATAACATTTAAAACATATCAATATGTATAAAGAAAACTGTCTCAGATATTGTCATATATTTTGTTTTATCGATTTGTATACTTGAAAAAAATTATTCAATTTGATCTTAGTTTTACGATTTTGTTCACTGAAAAATTTACTTTACGATTTTCGCTGCAAACAGTACATCCGCAAATACTACCAACTTCGTTATAAAACAAGCTTGCCAATAGTTACATATTCAGTCGGCTCTCAGATGTGGTCGGAGCGTGACCACGCCGCTCATCAGAATATACATCCTGCTCGCGTCTCTTAACATCGAGGTCTTGAGAGCTGATGAGTGTGATTGAGGTGAGTATGGAGCAGCGCCGGAATGAAAGGTCGGGGAAACGGGAGATCCCCTTGAAAATCCACCGACCAGCGGCATCGTCTGGCACGATTTCCATGTGTGAAAATCCGTGATTGACCTGGCCGGGGATTGAACCCGGTTCGCCTTGGTGGGAGGTGAGCAGGCAAAGGTGAAAGAATAATGCTCTAATTAAAGCAACAAATGAACATACTTATATAATTAGTGAGATGAAAGTTGCAATACAGACGATAAGTGAGATAAAAACTAATAAAACGAAAAAAAAACTGATCTTAAAGAGTTTAAAATAAAACAATTGTGTATACAATTGCTTAATTATTACATATTAAGAATACACACAAGTCAAAGGAGTGCGATCTCATTAATGCTATAAAGAAAAAATAGTCACCAAATTTTCTATTATAAACCCTTCGCTAATGCTGGTATTAATTACGAATATAAAGCAGACGAAAAGTATAAAAAAAATACATTTCCATTCTCTAATTATATATATTATGTTAATCCTAGATATATAAATATTAGAAAAACTTATATAGTTAATAAAGCATATAAAATAGACTACAGACATATAATATAGAAAATGATTTTGCTTGTTAGAACCTAATAATTTTGTTATTCATCAAAATTTAAGAAATTAAAAATAATAAACGATGGTAAATAATAGCACAAGGGCCTAAAAAATAATCGCTAAATTTTACGTGTTCAATAATAATGAAACACAGCAGTTTTTGTATCACTCATTTAACTATACTAAGTTAAGTAAAAGAAATATTATAACATTTTTACAAAAAAGCAAAAACAGAATTAGTAACACAGGTGTCTGAGTTTCAAAGAAGAGGATCTGGTAGAACAATAACTAAAATTATTGGTTTGCAACTATCTATTAAAACTTATAATCTATTGGAAGGTAGATTATACTTAGAAATTACTAGATAAAAAATGTATTAATGTAAAAAATATTGATGAAAAATGTTTTATTTATTCTATACAATCAGTTGTATATCCGGCACCAGATCATGTTGAGATAGTTCCTAAATATAAAAATATTGGTTTGAGAATGGTAAATATTTTGAAAATTTTGAAATGCCAATGAAAATAGATTAAATATATAAATTCGATGATAAAGCTAATTTTTCTTTAAACGTTTATTCTTTTAATGAAAAAGATTAAATTCACACCCTGAAAATGACAAACAATAAAAAATAAACCATAGATTTATTATAATTTACAAATAGAAATAAAGCTCATTATAGTTTGAAGATTTATCAAGATTAATTTTATCTCAAATTACTAAGAAAATATAAAAATATTTCCTTGTGATATGTGTCTTAAATATTTTTGTTCGCAAGAATAATTATATATAAACATGCTAAATATTGTTCTACAAACAAAGCAGTAAAGATTGAATTTCCAAATAAAGGCATACAGTTTGTATTTAAGAATTTTAACATACAATACGAATATCTTATACAATTTATGCAGATTTTGAATCATTATTTGAAGAAAATATAAACATCTAAACCTCATTCAAGAGAAAAATAAATTTAAATGAACGACCAAATACCCAATTTTAACAGAAGACGATATCGATAAATGTTTATATAAAACAAGATTAAAAGAAAGATGTAATCTATCTTATCAAAAAATAAATTATATAGTATAAATGTTAAACGATGAATCATATACAACGATATATCAATTGCCCGTAGCATCTGCATTCTGTTATTATATTGTTTGTAGTTATTAAGCTTATTTAATTCCAGTTGTTTAAAGAGGTCTAAATGCTATAGAAAAGATTTTAGAATTAATAAAAGAAAATGAACAGAAGAGATTGAAGAATTATGTTCACAAATAGAACCAATGAAATTATTAACTATAGAAGAAATAATTATATACAATTATTAAGAAAATGTACAATATTATTATGCAATGCTTCAGAAAATAATTACAAGGTACATAATCCCGATCATCTAACTGATAAATTCAATAATCCTGTTTGTAATAATTGCAATGTACAATTGAAACTACCCAAATTTGTACCAATTATTTTTTGTAGTCTTGCTGGTCATGGTGCATATATTAGAGTTAGGATATTACACAAAAAATAAATGTGATAGTAAATAACGAAGAAAAATTATATCATTGGAAAGCATGCAAATAATTTTAAACTTAAATTTATTGATTCTTTTAAATTAATGATCAGTTGTCTAGATAAATTATCACTGAATTTAACTAAAGAACAACTGAAACATATTCATACATTTTTCTCAGGGGACCTAGTAGGTCTAGTTATAAGAAAAGGTGTATATTCATATGATTATTCAGACAGCTGCACAAAATTGGAAGAAACTGACATACACCAAAATTTAATTCTATAATAATTTTAATGAATGTGATATAAGCAACGACGATTATAAACATGCAAAAGAAGTATGGAATAAATTTTAAATAAAGAATTTTAGAGAATATAACAATTTGTATATAAACACGCATATATTATTAGCTGATATATTCGAAAACTTTAGAGATACATGTATGAATGCTTATGGTCTAGATCCAGCTTGGTATTTTACTGCACCTGGTTTATCATGGGATTCAATGATAAAGATCACAAAAAATATTAGATATATTATATAGATATGATATAATAGTAATGGTTGAAAAAGGTATAAGAGATGGAATTTCTCAATGTTGTAGACAATATGTTAAAGCAAATAATAAATATTTAGAAGATTATGAAGAAAATAAAGAATAGAATATTTTAATTTATCTTGATGCAAATAATTTATTTGGTTGGGCATGTCACAACATTACCATATGGTGGTTTTGAATGGATTAAATATCCACCACTCGATGTACAGGTTTGGACGAATTTTTTATCGAATGGGAAAGATGATTCAGATCATTGAAACTATTACAAGTTGATTAAAAATATCCTCAACAATTACATATTTTGCATAAAGATTTGCCATTTTGTTGTGAAAAGAAAATACTATCAGGGACTATGCAATCGCGATTATTAACAACGTTAAACAATAAAAATTAATGTTTTACATTATAAAAGTCTAAAACAACATTTGTAAAATGGATTAGTATTAACAAAAAATCATAGAATTTTCAAGTTTAATAAATTAAATTGGCTAAAGAAATATAATGAGTTAATACACCAATAAGAACAAAGCCAACAAACAATTTTGGTAAATATTTATATAAATTAATGAACAGTTATGTATTTGGTAAAACAATGGAAATTATAAGAAAGTTAATAGATTTTCATTTAAAATAGAATGTAAAATATGTTGAAAAATTAATTGCTATACCAAATTTTAAAGGATGAACAATATTTAATAAAAATATAGTAGGTATTCTTATGAATAAAACTAAGCATAAATTTTATAAACCTATATATGTTGGTATGACAATATTATATGTATCTAAAGAATTAATGTATGTTTTTCACTGTAACATAATGAAGCCAAAATGTAATGATAATATAGAATTGTATCGTCACGATACACATTTATTAACATATAATATTTTTATTCTTATGTAAAAACAATGATAAACGTGTTTAATACATGCGATTATCCAAAAGATAATATATATGTTATACTACAGATGAATAACAAACTTATAGGATAAATGAAAGATGAATGTATTGGAAAAATAATGAAAAATTTGTTGGATTAATATTAAAGATGTATGCATATAAAGTTGATAATAAAGAAGGAAAGAGATCAAAAGGTAAATGTGTGAATAATGGGAGAATAACGTTAAATGATTACAGATATTATTTATACAATAATACAATATATTATGGAACAATGCATTTAAGACGAAGCGAGAAACATCAAATATATAGAGTTAAAGTAAATACAATTGCACTAAGGCCACACGATAATAACATATTTGTATTACAAGATAAAATTGATACTATACCATATGGATAAAACAAAATATATAATTACGTTGATAAATTAAAACAAGAACAAATTATACAACATAGTGATTTGAAGGGCCTACCTTAAAATTAAAACTTAAATTGAAAAGTCTAATAACTACTTTCATATTCAAATTTTAATTCACATTCATTAACTTCTGAATCTATATTAAACAATTTTAAATCCCTTAAAGGAATCCAAACAACATAATTCAAATTAAAAATCTTCCCCCTTATTTGATGTCATACAATTCTGTATAAACAAATATAATTATATTGAAAAAAACTACATATTTTTGATGAAAACAATTGGCAGAATTATTCCTTGATAAAAACTCAGGTAACATACTTTGTCTGTTACTGTTCTATTTATACCTAAAATTTATGTGTTATAAATATTTAATAAAATTTAATTTTGGAAGGAATACTTTTTAGCTACACCGGTAAAGTTGACTTATTTATTAAATTCGATCCAACTAGATTCAACAATGATTTTAGAATCCAAATTTTCTTAAGATATCAGTATCAAAATTAAATTCTTCAATCATAATCAATCTCTCTTTTGCATTAAACATTAGTTGTATTAAATAATTTTTGTAATACTTTTATTCTGATACTTGTAAGAATTGCCTTTAATTTTTAAATCTTGAGAAATTTGTTTCAATTATGAAAACTTCATGTCTTCTACATTTTCTAGAAATGGTTTTTCTTAAAATAAATTCGTAACTCACTCTCTGTTTTATAAAATCTTTTCTGTTTATATAGTAATTCTCAATTTTTAGTATCTTTCTAATAGCGTTGAATTGTTCTAGATTTAATATCTCAATTTTAGTAGGGGCCGCGGTGGCTGAGCGATTAGCCTACTCGCTCCCTACCAAGGCGAACCAGGTTCAATCCCCGGGCGGACACTCCCGGATTTTTGCATTTGGAAATCGTTCCGGATGACGCCGCTGTTCGGTGGGATTTCTCGAGGATCTCCTCTTTCCCAGCCCCTTCATTCCAGCGCTGCTGCATACTCACCTCAATCACCCTCATCGGCTCTCAATACCTCGATGTTAAGAGCCACCCAAATCTCTTCTCTCATTAAATTTCAGTATCTTTGGAGTAAGTTACCATTTCCATATCAGAATGGTTATTTTCAACTTTATCAATCTTTTCTGCAAGTTCTTTTTTTCTTTAACAGGATCAACCCTTTATATTTAATTATTTTGCAATTTAATTTTATTCAGCATATTTCTATCCAGAAGATCTTTATTTTTAATTTTACATTTCTTGAGTTCATATTCTTTATAGGATGTTCATGGTAAACCTATAACTTTTGAGGCCCTTGTTACTTTTTCCTTTCAGCCATTTTTTATCCTTCAGCCATTCTTTTAAATCATTATTGCTAGGTAAGTAATAAAAACATTGTGTATATTGCACTGCATTCGGAACTTAGCTTCTAAGGATAGAATAAAATATATTTACTGATTGTTAATCCAAATTAGAGGAATTTCCAAGGTGCTCACATTACCGTGCATAGCCTATAGAAACTCTATTCAAGCTCTGTTGTACATCGCTTGTAGTGTTACCATCTTATAACATGATTTTTATAATGAGTTGAATTTCTGAAAGGGCGTTAGTTTTACAACCCCCTGTAAATATGGAACCTCACAAATTAAATATCATTATTTTCTAAAATAATTTCATTATCAGCATTATCAAAATCCATTAAATTTTTATTTTCATCTTTTATTTCTATAACAATACGATTAGACCTTTTATTATTAACTTCATAAAGCAATATATAAACTGGCTCATATAGAATCTAATCACATAGGCCAAACATTGTTTTTGTTTTGAAACTAGCTATGATATCGGTTTCTAGATGATTAAGTTAATTATATATTATTAGTATTCCATGAGCAAAATCACAATAATAATAACTATTTTTTAACAAGTTGAATTGGTTATCTTACTACCGATTTCGTTTTTTATTAATTTTATTTTTTCGAAACCTAAAGTATTTTATAGTCGATCATCTAATTTTATATTACATTTACTATTAACTTTCATTCTATTTGTTATATTATTTGTTTGTAAAACAATATTAACGGTTTTAAATGCCTCATATAAATTTATATTTTTGTAATTATGTATTCAATATCGCATTGGCCATTGGGAATAATTATTTTTTTTATTTGTATCATTAAGTGTAATTATATTATTATTTATATTTGGTGTTAAATGTGTTGTGTGAAATATAATTAAAGTAAGAGAATGATCATCATGAAGAATATAATAATGAAGTTGTTTCTTTATAGTTTTTCTTAACAGTTACTTGTTAACATGAAAACTTTATTCATTTATATATTACAAATTTAATTATTAAATTAGGAAATTCTATCAGGTTGTTGGTGCTTTAATAAATGAAGAGAAATCAAAAAACTAAAGACTGGCGATTTATTACCAGACTAGATTACCTGGCCACGCGTTGCTGTGGCATAAAAGATTTTGGCCTTATTAATTTCTGTGAAACTAATTGAAAGAAGTATATATAAAAGTATATGAATATATGTAAAAAAAAATAGAACAACAAACTGAAATGTTCAAACAGATAGCTGTCAACAAAGGCGCTTTCTGACGCGAAAGCATGGTAAAAATGAGCTTTTTGTAATACAGCTAAAAAATTAAGGCGTACAAACACTCGTGGGAACGAAAAGAAGGTTTATAAAAACAGAATGAAAGTTTTTTTTTTTTTTTTCGGGAGTTATAAACGTCCGAACAAACGGACACAACCCACACACACACACACACACACACACACACACACACACACACACACACACATATAATATCAAAACAATATTTTTTGGTTATAGTAATCGTGGAAAAATAATATTGATAATTCATTCTATTTACGAAATTGGTTGGTTAAATTATAATAAATTATGTTTTCTGAAAGAGTTTAAATCAACCAAAATATGTTCAACTAATAGATGATTTTCTAATTTTAATTTAAAAAAAGTAAAGAAGTGAAGAAATATTTTTTAAATAATTTCAATGATATTATTCCTCTTGATGAATATGAATATAAATCTGCAGTTATATTCGGTGATGTTATAATAGATAATATAGACATTATTCGTGAATATTTCACAAGAGGTAGACATAAAAATATTGTCTGTTTTTATTTAACTAAAACTTATTCGAATGTACCCATGCAATTAAACAGAGATAACACCGTTTTTTTAAAATTTATATTGAGACAAGATAAAACCAATTAGAAACATATGCATAGTGATTTTATTGGTAAAAATATGTCAAATTATAAATTTAAAAAAAATTTTGCTGAGTTCCGGAATATATATTTTGGATTTATTACCATAAATATACATTTAAAAAAATGACAATGGTAAATTATATAAATATGATTAAAGATTTTTTTATTTGCTTTAACTATCATATACTAAAAATACAAAAATAGTAAAAATACAAACATACTAAAAATTCAACATAGAAATGTAGAGGGTAGAAATTAAAATGATAAATAATCTTAATATTGGTTTTGAAAATAACACTAATTTTTAACTTTATGATGTTATAGAAATACATTTTAGTGTTAAATTAAATATCTAAATTAACTTAAAAAATCTGATTATAGTTATATTATAATAAATTGATAGAATTTTTCAAGTATTATATTTTCTACATTTCTACATTGTGTATTTTTTTGTATTTTAAGTATTTTTAATTATTCAATTAATATTAATTTTTTAATTTTCTATTAAGATTCTTTTGTTAATAAAATTTTATAACTGTTTGAATGATAAACGAAAAACTTAGAACTTTGAATTTTGAAAATTATACTGATTTAAAGGGTAGCCAACATTTGACTTCCAATTTATAAACAAAAAAGTATTTTGATTATGAATTATATTTTATATTTTATTCACTATCGAATTCTCGCCGATGTGAGGCAATCGACAGCAAATTTATCAAATATTAAAATAAATTTTATTTATTATTTAAAATATTATGATTTTAATATTTATAATATTTTTTAATTTCTTAATAAAATTGTTTGGTAATAAATTGAGTCGATTCCAGATATGAAAAATAAATTCTGGTGATATCAATATAACCGTTAAACAATTATATATTTTTGATTTTATAAACAAGAATGATTACAAAATAAATTTAGCAAGTTGGTTTAAATATATTTGGATTCCTTTATTTGATAAAAATTATATTTTAATAATAAATGAAATTATTTACTTTCTAAAATAATTTTTGAGTCTCCAATAATTAGGCATCTGTAGTTATATTAAACAAAAAAATACAATAATGTTAATTTCTTCGAAATAACCAAATAAAATATACAGAAATAATTTTAATGTTTTAGTTATTCTAACTATATTGCCAACTTTATTTTTCGGTCCAGCGGTGTATGGTCATTGTTCCTGGACTTATAAATATTTTTTTTATTATTTTCAAACGGGATATTTTCCCATCTGGAATTTTTGAGAAAATTTTTACTCCCCTGGATTTTTTCAATTAATTCATTACCTTTATTAACATCCATTGGATTCATTTTAATAGTTATATGTTTTGTATTCTCATATTCATGAAAATTTTCTTGTATTTCAAATTGATATATTTTAAAATATATGTTGGTACATCTCGATTTAATTAATACTTTATCAGATTGGTTAACGGAGTTGTTTACTATTAAAAAAATCCATTATGCTTTGGTCAAGTCGCACCAATTTATAGCTACCACTCAAAGAACATTATTTCCACATTTTATTTCTAATGTTAAATCATTTAACAACTATACCTTTAAATTCTGAGTATGATAAATAATGATGTAAATTATACTTTCCATTAATTCCTTAAAATTTGAATTATAAAATTCGGAAACATCATTTGAATGTACATATTTAGGATATTAATTTTTTTAATTAATACCATAGTCTTCACAGCATTATCAGAAGATGTATTTTAAACTGGAATAGCAAATGCATAAGCGGAAAAGACATTGGTAATTGTTTACATATTTATTCCCTTTATTTATATGAGAAATTCCACTTAAATTTCCAGAATTCATTTCAATTAAATAGGTCAGTCATATAGCATCTATTCTATATAAAAAAACTCTCCTAGGAAAATTTATTCTTATATACTTATATAATATATTAATTATGCCTTCGCGAATGCTTAAACTTCCTTTCTTTTTTAAGAATAATGATTTGTTAGAACCACATATTTAACATTTACTTTTTTGTAATTTTATACCATTAGATATATTATTTATTTTTATATTCTATATTTTTACTTTTTACTTATTAATCACCAAGTGTTATCCATTTCTATAAAATATTTTTTATATTCATTTAAAACCAATAGACATACAAATATTTATCTCAGAATTTTTAGCGATTTGTATGTCATGTGTTAAATTAAAGGTTATTTGATTTCCATAATTTCTAGGAAATGGTTTTGAAAAATCTATATGATTTTTTCTTCTTACTAGCCTTAAAATTAATGATTCATGAATATCTGTATTAATTCTTTAAACTATACATACAATCTAATAAAAAAAGAAAAATTTCTCAGTCTATTAGGAAATTTAAAATATTGATTGGTTTTTACTTGTGATAGCTATCCTGGTAAAATTATTGTTCGTATTCTATTAGATTGAAAACATTTTTAATTATCTGCATCATTATGGGTATTTGGATTAGCGATGTTTGTTAATCTCTTGTTTTCATTACCATAGTTTTAATAATTATTTGTAAAATATTTGATTACCTGAAATATTTATTTATATAATACTTTTCTCAATATACTTATTTCATTAAAAAAATATTTATTACATTATTAAATTTCCTAATTAAGTCAACCATTCAATTAGTAAATTAATTATTTTGTTGGTTAATACTATTAATACATGTAATGTTTAATTTAATAAACTCTACTTTAAATTTCTTAAAATTATATATGTCTGTAGTATTTCCATCAACTTTAGTTGTCAAATGTTTATGAACTTTTTATTCTTAACATAATAATTCATGACAGATTTTAAACAAATTGGTATTTTAAAATCACTACAATTTTTATTTTTTACATAATCATTTAACTTTGATTTTAAAGAAGTATATTTTTTTAAATCACAAAAATTGTTACTAATATTATAATTTAATTCAAAATTCTTTATTTTTGATACATATTTTTTATAATTATACCATAATTACTTAATAATTCTTTGTTATGTAAACATTGAACTTAGTTTTCAATGCAACATCTTTCTTTATATCATAATGTTTTTTATTTGTTACATAATTACTTGAACTAGCTTTAAAGCATGATTTAAAATAATGTTTAAATTATAAATTTTATATTAATTTCATTGTTCAGATTTTAATTTTTAATTTATCATTTTTAATTTAAGTATTTTACTCTGATTTCAAAGCAACATCATGTTCAAATTGATTAACTTTTTTATTTATATCACATTCAATTACATGTATGTTTAAAATACTATCTTTAATCCTATCATTAATTTTGAAATATTTATAGTAACAGCTGATTAATGGCTTCCCGAATAAATCTGATGTTTCATAATTAAAAAAATTATACCAGAAAAATAATAATCTTTCAAAAAATAATCTAGTACTACCAAACATAAATGACTACAAATAACCTTATAGAATATCTAAATTATATAATCATTATAATATGTATTACTATATTAAAAATATTTTATTATTTCTATAGGAATATTTCCACCAAGTGAATCGAAGTAATAATATCATTATTAATTTTATAATAACAAACCCAATGAGTACCAGGAATAGATGCCATATCTAAATTATTATCTGCACAATATTTGTATTATTTTATTTGGTATTTCATCTATCATACAAATGTTTGTAAAATTTAAAAATATTTTTTTTCATAAAATTTTTAAAATGAATATTTGATGTTAGAAACATTTCAAAATGTTTTTGTGCTTTTTTCTTGGCTACTTCTTCAATTTTATTTTGCATATCTAAGTTATGATTTTTTATCTTGTAATTCTGCTTTATTTTTTCTAGTTTGTTCAACTGAATTATAAATCGAGGAGGCTCTTCAGCCAAACCTCCTAATGCTCCTAGAACTGCCATTATAATTGATAAAAATCCACCAGTTTTTAACTAGATCATGTTTTATCTTTCAGTATTTTTTTTTTCTTTTTTTTCGATTTGATTTTTGGTTAAATATTTATCTATATCATAATTTTTTAACAAGTTAATTGAAATATCAAATGTTATATTTTAAATATTCATTTTTATAAAATAATACATATACTAATATTAATTTCTTTACTTTTACAGTTGGGAGTAGCTCATTCTGATAGATATTTCTGGTAGCACTTTTTTTGGGGCTTCTTATTTCTTGATACTCCAAGAAATCTATATATTTTGATTTTTTTTTAACCATCACAAAACGTGACGGTTACTAAAATTCATTTGTTAACACATTTTAATTCCCCAACATAATTTTCTTTTAGTAAACATACTTCCAGAAAGAAATAGAGAAGCAATTTTTTTCACCAGTTGGTGTTTCTTTATATAACATTATTCTTTTAGAAACGTTTTGTAAAATTTTATAACCTTCATGTCTTAATTGTAAGTCTTTGCAAACTTTATAAGAAATATTGTGTTTGTACACGCCGTATCATGTTTATTAATTCCTTTATCACCTCTTTCTAATTCTAATCTTTCATCTAATTTTGTAAAACGACAACAATAATTATAATCAGGTTGATGCATTTCTGGTAAATATAAGTTATTTAATGCTCAATTTATTATTCCTTTTCCATTATGTTCAGAAGTCCAAAAGGAATAAGGAATAACATTTAAAACGCGAATTATATATGGAATTCCTTTAGGATTATTACAACATTATTATAAAATTTATTATTTTACATATTCGTTATACTAACTTTTCTATTATGATAATTTAGTTACCAGCATTTTCTTCATCATCAATAACTAACAATCGATAAATTAATTTTCTTACATCACACATTAATATAAATTATTTTGGAATATCATTATATTGTTTTATACAGTCACCAGATTTGAAGTTCTTGGTGAATATAATCCTTCGGGTGTGTTTTGCTGTGATAAAGATTTTTTTTTTAAGTTTGTTGTCATAAATTGGTTTAATTATATTATAATATTTCCAACATTTAAAATTTTTTTTATTTGAATCATAGTTTTGATATAACAAATTTGTTGCTAAAGCTATTTGTATATAATATTTATTTTCAGTGTCCTTGTTTTTGTTAACACATTAAAAATACATTTTGTTAATCCTAAACTCTATTTTTAACAAATAATTTATTATTATTTATATTGACCTATTTATCTCCTATACAAAACCTTTTACCATTTCTCAACTCATATTTTTCATTAATAACTTTAATTATTTCAAAATATCTTTACCGATATCAATTGTTAATCGCTCGATCCCAGATATAGATTAAACAGTTTTATTGTGTCCATCATTAAAATTTTTTTTTCGAATTAAGTTTAATCTGGCGTAGGTAGATAGTTAAAATTTTTAACAGCAACAGGGACAAAATTTGTTATTCAATTATTGTTTTCTTCAGCTACTTCGATTTTTTAAATATTTTTTTATTCGTGGATTAAATGCAATTCTTTCATTTTATTTCTTTCATTCTCGGCCTCGTACGTTTTTTTTATAATTTCTTAATTTTTCTATGAGTAATTTAAAACTAGATATTTGTTATTTTTGTATCTACAATTTTTTTATTTATGTAAAAAGTACTTTTTGGTATCTAATTAAGTTTTTAAATATCGATAGTTTTAAAAGGCAAACATTTTCTTCAACATATTAAACTAAAAAGTATTTAAATATTTAAAGTAATAGAATTGAGTTTGATACGAATATTGGTGATGGATTCTCTTTCCCAAATGATGCATAAGTTTATGAGCAATGTAGATAATGAAAGAGAGATAGTGTTGGTTACTATTCCAGATTAGATAATGTTGATGTTAGTTCGAATTTTTTCCCATTAAAATTTTCTCGAATAGAAATATTAAAACATGGACAAATAAAACATTTGGTAATCCAGGAATTACTACTGCTATGATGCTCGCTTTGGTTAGCCCAACATCAGAAAAATATTATTTGGAAATGTCTGGTGTTGATAATCAAAATCCAGTATAACATATTCATTCTGATAGTCCAAATTAGATTATTTATCCATTGAGTTATTTGTATGGTTTTCCATGAGAGAATCATAAAAAAATATTTCAAAGGTGGATATGTAATAACTTTCATTAGGACTTTATCTGATAATAATTGTTTGTTTGTATATCAAACTAAAAGAGCTTATGCAACAGTTGATAAACGTTGTGCTGAGACAGGGAAAATTGTTATTCAAAGATGAGAGATTATGTGGCCAATTGTAGAATACGAAGGAAGTACAGCTAGTTAACAAAGGTGACAAAAGCCATGGGATAGCAATATACAAATATACAGATGGCAGTAGTATCGCATACAAAATGTATAAATGGGCAGTGCATTGGTTGGGCTTTCATTTATAGTCAAATGATTTATGTGAAAACGTTTCTGACATGATTATGGCCTCACGGCGGGAATTAACAGACTTTAAACGCGGAATGGTAGTTGGAGCTAGACGCATGGGACATTCCATTTCGGAAATGGTTAGGGAATTCAACATTCCGAGATCCACAGTGTCAAGAGTGTGCCAAGAATACCTAATTTCAGGCATAACCTCCCACCATGGACAACGCAGTGGCCGACCGCCTGCTCTTAATGACCGAGACAAACGACGTGTGCGCAGAATGTTCAGTGTTAACAGACAAGCAACACTGTGTGAAATAACCATAGGAATCAATGCGGGACGTATGACGGATGTGTCCGTTAGGACAGTGCGGCGAACTTTGGCTGTACTGAGCTATGCCAGCAGAATACCGACTCGAGTGCCTTTACTTACAGCACGACATCGCCTGCAGCGCCTCTCCTGGGCTCGTGACCATATCGGTTGGACCCTAGACGACTGGAAACCCGTGGCTTGGTCAGATGAGTCCCAATTTCAGTTGGTAAGTGCTGATGGGAGGGTTCAAGTGTGGCACAGACCCCATGAATCCATGGACCCAAGTTGTTAACAAGGAACTGTGCAAGCTGGTGGTGGTTCCATAATGGTGTGGGCTGTTTTTACATGGAATGGACTGGGTCATCTGGTCCAACTGAACCGATCATTGACTAGAAAGGGTTATGTTCAGCTACTTGGAGACCACTTGCAGCCATTCATGGACTTCATGTACCCAAACAACGATGGAATTTTTATGGATGACAATGCGCCATGTCACCGGGCCACAACTGTTCGCGATTGGTTTGAAGAACATTCTGGACAATTCCAGCGAATGATTTGGCCACCAAGATCGCCCGACATGAATCCCATCGAACATTTATGGGACATAATCGAGAAGTCAGTTCGTGCACAAACTCCTGCACCGGCAACACTTTCGCAATTATGGACGTCTATAGAGGCAGCATGGCTCAATATTTCTGCCAGGAACTTCCAACGACTTGTTGAGTCCATGCCACGTCGAGTTGCTACACACCAACATGTAGCCACTTTTGTCCGCTAGTTTATAAGATATCAAATGTGTGAGGAAATAAATTAATTTTCATATCTCGGGAAACAATTTACCTATTCATGCCAAATTTGGCAAACAAGTAGTACTATAGTAGGCAAAGCATATGTTTTAAGTTAGACAGACATATATTTTCTAAGTGGTGACCATACAAACATTTTAGTTTAGTACACTAAGTGTACTTAACCATGTAACCAATCTCACTTTAACGTTGTATGCGGGCATATATATTACAACTATGAAATTTGTCTAAACAATGATTCTTTCGTAGGCCACTTTTTTAGATAGCATCGCATAAAGTAATAAAATAAGGGTATATCATATTTATGAAAAAATCAATAGATTCCTACCAAATTTGTCAAACAAGTAGCAATACGGCAGGCCATGAAAACTAGTATGATTTAAGTGGGTCAGACATTTTCAAAATGGCTGCTATATAAGTTTTTTTACCTTGGTATCCTATATCTACAAATCTACTAAACAAATTTGGACTTAACTTTGTATGCTGGCAGTATCTATTACAACCATTAAATGTGTATACAGATCCTCATTTCTTGTCCATTTTGTAAGATAGCCCCACATTAAAAATTAAGTTTCTACTTCATATCTCAGGAAATAATCAACATATTGCTACCAAATTTGGCAATTATGTTGTACTGTGGTGGGCCACATAGTTTATATGTTTAAAGTGGGCAATTTACTTATTTTAATAACTGAGTATATATATTAACATTTTAGAATAGTATGCTGTATCTACGAAATTATGTAACCAATTTAACTTAACTTTTAAACTGGCCGTATCTCTTCAAGCATCTAATGAGCTAATACATCATCTCTTTTCTTCGCCATTTTTGAAGACAGCACCACACACAATATTAAACCTCTATATCCTCTCTCGAGAAACAAAATTTATGCAAAAATGTATAATTTTCTACTACATCTAAATATATATATGACTTAAGTGGGAAGTCACGTATTTTCAAAATAATAACTGGCAAAATATTTTTGTTTCGTATGCCTTATGTCTTCCGAACTTTATTTGCTGGTAGCATCCATGACAATCATAATAATCGAATGTGCTAATACATAATTATTTTGGCTACAATTTATGAAGATCACCACATGAAAAAATGGAGGTTTCATGCCATATCCCCGGGACCAATCAATCGATTCCCGCCAAAATTTACACGCAAGTAGTGCTACGGTAGGGCATGTAAACTTACATGTTATAAGTGTAGCAGGCCTTTGGAAACATTTACTACAGAGATTTTTTTAAGCATATTTGTACTGTCTAAAATAATAAGAAATTTTTTTTTTTTTCATATCTCACATACCAATCAACGTTTTTCCACCAAATTCTTCAAACAGGTAGCGCTAATGTAGACCATGAAAACGTATGTCTTTTAAGTGGCTCAGGCACTTATTTTTGAAATAACAGCCCTGCAAACATCTCAGGTTAGTAAACCTTATCTTTCAAAACATTCGACTGATTACATCCGAAGTTGATGCTCTGAATCGTAACTCCGTGATGCCGTTGGTTAAACGCTAGTTTATGGTACAGGCTTTCTGGGCTCGAGTCCCGGGTAAGGCACGCGCATATTTATAATTGTCTCACTAATGTGGCATATTTTTCTGATTCGATCTCTAATTATATCGCTGTCAACGAGACACCAAGTCCTACATATCATCTAAGCTTTTTAGATCTTAATTAAAATTGCTCATATAGATGAGAGTAGGCTCGTTAGTTAAATGGGTGTATGTATATTTCTGTGTCATAAGTTAAGTTTAGTAAGTAGAATTTGTTTTGGGTATCTTCAGTGTGATCTTCTACGTGTTGCTTCACTCCACATTCCAAATATCCGAGTTTTGCTAATTAACTTTACAAAATTGTAGATAACTTTCAAGTAGCTCCTGTTAATTCATGTTAAAAGTACATTATCCCTTTCATGAATATTCAAAGAAATTATTACATTCCGTAAAATAATATTTTTGGAAAACGTTATTAGTATAGCAGCACAAAAAATACGTTTAATTATACACATGAAAATATTTTCATCTCATTAACCATTTATTTTTCTTACGTTATAAACAGTGTTAGGAGATATTAATTGACATGTCAGATTCATGTTTACGTAGTTTAATATTAATAACTTGACAGAATTCAGCCGTAGATTAAAGTAAAACATTTTTAAAATAATTATTTACATGGATTTCAATATTTCAAGCTGCAGGAATAAATTTAGAAAAAGTAACGGTTTCGACACGACTTTTTTTAAATTTGTACTTACAGATTGCGGAGTTTTGATATTTGTAGAAGAAATCAGATAAAACCGTTAAAAATAACTTGGGTGACCGGATTTATATTAAATGAATTACTTTATTGCTTGTCAAAATAAATGTGATTTATAATAAAATGAATACGTTTATTTTCCAGGAATGACAGTACTCTAAATTAAAGATATTAAAATTGTTAAAAAGTTGTGAAATGTTTACCTTTAAAATATTTTTGGGTGTAACTAAAAATCATTACTGCAATTTAATTGTTAACAGACACTAGAAGAAAAGTTTTACAGTTATATATTTTTTAAATATATATTTCATTTAAATGAATAGAACGCAGCAAATTATTATTTTGTAAAACCAGTTCATAAAATTAACTGTATGTGGAAATAACATAAATTTTCATTGGTGGTTCATGTGTAAAAAGCAGGAATTTTTGCGGGACGCTTGGCTAAAGAAGGACATTTCATGACTTTATTTGGCATTACGTATCGCGCAGGACAATGCTATAAAAATTACTGTCCTGAGAAAAGCAGTACGCCTGGTCACCCTAGGTTTCAACTCCTTTGAGCCATTTATACCTCAAGAATGCCAAACAATAATACAGCAGAGTCAGACATGACCGATAGTGACGTCACGTGTTACAAATTAACTAAATTAGATACTTATCACTTTTTACTAAAAACAAATGAAACAATTGTTTAGTTTTGTTCCCTATTCTAACATAATTATGCGTGTGTGTGTTGTGTGCGCGCTAACACATGTATGAGTACACACAGAGTAAAATTATTTGTACGTTTTACAAACAATTCCTCTGGAAACTATTTTCCAAACAAGTAGTGTATATATGCCGATTTTGGACAGGATTATAGGAGTCAGATCTCGGATCCGTCTGCCAACTTGGTTGACAACACAGGCACAGCCAGCGGCCTTGTTCATATCCCCCTTCACCACTCCCAACCCACGGCCGGCGATTCCAGCAGCCCGTAACCCTAGAAATAATTTTAATAAAAAATGATTTTATAAAAAACCTATTTAATAAAAATAATTAAAAAATATTTATCTCTAATAAGTATGTTGATTTTCCTATAACAAAAAGTCTGTTGCATAGAAACCTCCACTTGCTCGACTACCATCTTGTTTTACGACCCCTGCTAAGGTAATGATAGCCCCACATGCCAGTGTGTATACTTATTTACGAATTTAAAGATTTATTTTACCATAAGCGGGAAGAATTATAAAAAAATGTCAAAAAAATCGAGGAACATATAACATTAACCTCATACTCACCCCACCACCATAACCTCCACCCAATAATAAAAATCGCGAAAAAAAATCGAAAAACAAACCTTTTAAAAATCGAAAAACATATAATGATACCCCACCCTTCACCCCACAAACCTAACCAACGCCCCCTCCACGCCTTTGGTCATCTGTAACAAATTATCCCTTTACCCATACCAATCAATCGCATATGACCAGTGGCCACTAAATTACACCTTCATCACATATTTTTTTCCAGTATTAGACACTAGAATGCGTTTGTAACTCATGCTTCAACCACCAGAGATAATTTACTGTCAGCAAAAGTGCTGTACCGAATGGTGAGGAGGTCCATACCCGCAAAGTACATATGTTGGCATTTTAAATTTCCATTTTATTTTCAATGTAAGTACTTTTTTATCTTTAAATATTTCTTAATAAAAGCAGGTAGTTTATAATGTCAATGCATTAGATTAACAACTACATGCATTCTACCTACATCAGTATTACCCCATAGATAATATAGTGTTTAAGTCTAATGAGTTAGGGTAAAAGAAACAACAACATTTAAATGGTTTTACATACAAACAACATTTTTTTTACAATTAAATATATATGTGCAATAACACACAAAAATATTCAGCCTCTATTCATGTTTTTTTTTCATGTTCTTCGGAACTGATGTCGGGGTGACTGCTTGTCTAGCCGTAGGCAGCAGAATCATGGTCCAAGGACGAGGTACACCATTTGCACAGCTGCTTTGCGTTCCTGTATGCGCATGTCCAGTCAGGTTCTGACTTGTCGCAGACGTGCCTCTGCTGGTCGTCGTAAAGTTTCGCCAGCTTGTGCATTGAAGGACAGTCATACTCAAACTGCACATGGATGATTTCCACTTCGTTTTTGCACAAGCCGCTCAGTAATTTTTTCTGCTCGGGCCCCACCGCATAAATCTGTATGTGCGGATACTTTATTAGCAAGTCGCGCAGCACATATCTCACTTGGAGGTATGGAATCTTACCTTTGTCCCACTCCAGTTCGTGGTGGTACTTTGCCAGCCAGTCGTTCATGTTCTTGCTTTTCTCGTCCAACCATTCCCACGAATAAGGGTGTCGGAAGAAGCAAGTGAACGTTTTGCCATCTTCGTCGTATGACACTGATCTCCTTGAGCATGTAGCCGTTCTGGCTCTGGAAGCCGTGCAGATTACAGTGCATTCTGTTGCTGTCTGTGTTCGAAGCCGACTAAACAGATACCGATTGCGGCCCATAGAATTTATACCCTTTGCAGTCGATCATATTCGAACTGATGTGCATGTCCTGTTTACTCACATCAAACACCATGAGCGGGGCCAAACTCTTGAAGGTATCTATCTGGGCTCAGTATCGAGGATTGGGGCCACCCCTATATGCATTTTGGAATTGAGTGTACTTTTGATATTCCAGCAGGTAATGCCCATTTGCAGAGTTCATGTCCATGCCCACATTGGATAAATTTCACTGTTCAAATATATTTTCACATTTTCTATTTGACTTGTGTCGAACTGCTAATGGCTCACTCTCATATTGTGCTGTCTTCTGGTCTGTAGCCCAACGATGATGTGCCTCGGTTTCTCGGTGGCAAAGCAGGACTTCACCATCCAGTTGATGCACTGGCTTGTGGGCAATCCAGGGTACGTCTCGAGACTCTGCAATCTGAAAGACACATCGATGTTTTTACCATCTTCTACATTCTTCAGCATCTTGATGCATTCGGTAGTACTCAGCTGAATATGAGGCAGCATCCATTCTATAGACTGCAACTTCAGTTCCACAGTCTCCGGGTTTTCTACCGTACCCACGATGGCATTTGCGTGTGTATTGTCTAGGAGCAGTACCATTTCCTGCTTCGGCGAATCCCAGTAAAATTGCCAGAGGAATGCAGACCTCGAATTTTCCTCCGGGATATATAGGAACTTTGTAGTCATCTTCTATCCCCATCCTGCCATCTTGGCCGCAGACAACTCGTTCGGCATGAGCGATAGTTAATTTTTGATCGCAGTTGTTATGCTGACATCTCTAGTCTGGTCTACCTTGACACAATTAAGCAAATATGTGATGCTATCGATGAGGTGGAGAATACCATTGCTCATTATTTTGGTCGATGCTGGATTGGATACATCTTCCTTCTTCAGTGTCCCCCTGAATCGCATGAAGGACTAACAAGGAAGAGTGCAGATATCTTGGTGTTGGACCACTATCCGAACTTCCAATTGTAACATGTATGGTCCGATCAGGAATGGCTGGTATGTGTGAAGTTCCGCTTTCGTGATACTGTTTTCAAAAATGACCGGCTCATCGATGTTTATTTAGTCTTCCATGGCGATCAATCTCGAAGTCAAGACTGCGAAGGAATATCTCGTTGGCATGTGTTACACCTTGAAGAACTGTGGCATACTGACTGCCAGTTTGATGTGTTGCTTTGTTTTATTCCTTCTGGTCACTGTAAATCTTATTCCCATATTCTCAAATGCAATCATAGTGTGATTTCTTCGTTTCGAAAGTTCACCAAACTCTCTGTGCTGGACAACGATCGTCACCGCCACCTCGTGTGCTCTCTTCGCGGCGACCAGAACGTAACTGATGTTTTGCGATGCCACGACCAGTTTAAAAGATGTTATGTTTTTTGGTATAGTACAAAAAGTGTATAATTTCTTTTCTCGAAGTCCGCAGCGATGGGAGATATTAGAGAAAGAAATTGGCTGTTCCTTGCATAATCATTCAAATACAATATGGTCTGCTCGAGTCTATTGTGCCAAATCATTTGCCACACAATAGCCCCTCATCAAGCGGACACTAAATAAATATTAAGAATTGAACTTGTCAGCTGAATGCAAAACTGAAGTGATGGGAATCGTTGAGTACCTCATCGGCGAAAATTCGTGCTGCATGTTGCTTGGCCTACCATTGGGATATGTACCACTCGCCAAATTGCAGTTTACTCATATCACATGAACAGTCAAGATGTTTACAGGTCGCGATTATTCGTTGATTTTGCCAGCTTCGTATATGCGTGGCTCGAACCCTAGCATCATTCCAATAAAATCCGGTTTCGTAAAGTTGATATTTTTGCTGCATCTGATGACACTCTTCGAATACAGTTAAAATATTTGAGGTACTGAACGATTCCTATCAGTTCAGTTTTGCATTCAGCTGACAAGTTCAAATATTTATATTTATTTAGTGCCCGCTTGTTGAGGGGCAAGTGTATAGCAAATGGTTTGACAATATCGACTCGAGCAGACCATCTTGTATGAAATACTATGCAAGGAACAGCCAATTTCTTCCTCTAATATCTCCCATTACTACGGACTACGAGAAAATAAATTATAAATTTTTTGTACTATACCAAAAAATGAAACATCTTCACAGCACTCGGCAGCATTCAGACCACACAGATTAGAACTATTTGCACCACAGTTTGTAAATATCGCAAACTGATTCAGTTCACAGATAATAGCTTGTGCATCATTGCATAATACTGCAATGTTTCCTCCATTGTCATATCCCTGTCCCCTGCAATCAGCCAAAGGAATTTTATGTTTTTCCAGCTCTCCAATTATTAGATTTGCAATGTCTCGTCCAGTTTTCTTATTGCAGGTGACACAGCTCAGAAATATCTCTGCTATCTTAAATGATGACTCACAATCTAACACATATCTTAAAACAAATGTGGCTTGCTCAGTATGTGCTGTATCTGGCGTAGCATCGACCAGCAATGCAAAATAGTTAGAATTCTCCCTTTCTGCAAGTATTGCTTGATAACCCCTAGTATTACAAGCTTCGATGAATTCGTTTTGAGAATCAGGAGAAAGAGAGTGAGGTCGTAGTTTTTTCCCTCTTGTTGAGATTTCTGTTCTATTGTTACATGTTCTCTTAGTAGTGGTTCATACTGAGCTAATATTTCAATAACTCCTAAAAATTTGCATCTATTGGCATATCCAATTCTGCTAGAAGTACCCCTAAATGCAGGACCTCTCTCTGCAAGGAACAGAACAACCGACAATATCCTGTTAAACAACCCTCCAATTTAACTTTTAAAGAAATGTGACTATTCAACTGAGAATGAATGTAATTTCCTCGATTAAGGCGACCTTCTGGCTCTCTCAATTTAATATAGCATTGCTTTTGATGAGTACACATTTCATGATACGGCAATTTGTCACACAGTTTACGCCATGAATATTCTTGCTTCCTCCCTTCATCATTACAAAAAACAGATTTCCGAGACTGAGGGGTATCGCTGTCAGAACTGCAACTAAATATTCGACAAGGAAAAAAAAACAGTGACTTATTTATTTCACTGCACACTAGCCAATCTCGTAAAATTTTTTCTTTATTCTTATGTTTAGAAAACAAAACTGTTCTAGGAAAAGTTCGTTTCTCGTCACTCGGCAGATCGTCTAGTGAACAATGCTTTCAACAATATTTGCGTTTAAATAACCCCTATAAAATTTTCCAAGTTCAGAAGATGCTTGAAAACTTGACTTTGTTGAAAATAGTTGAGATGAATAAATTGTATTTTAATTTACTTAAAAATGCAAATCAACAGCACTGCCTGCTTTTTCCTAAATAATCATATCGGAAACAAAAAACTCTTCTTTAGCTGCATTATTTGTAGTTTTATGTAACTGAAATGTATTCCGTTTCATGCGATGGGTTGTACAAATCGCAGCTCGAACAAGGCTTATTTTTACCACAATCATTTTCAACATTCAATGTTATACCAGCATCGAAAAATTTTATACTAACTCTTTTACAGACCTCTAATTTTTTTTCTCATTTATTGCATTCCTCGGCTCCCGCTTTATGCTTGAAATGTTCCATTATTCAGCAACACTCATCACAGACCCTCACAAACTCAGTTGACTGTATGCACAATACTTGCTGTTAATAGTTCAACACTGTAATTTTACGAGTCAGTTTAAAACCATGAACGAAACTATCACGGCAAAAACTTTCGTACGAGGCAAGGCAAGCGCGAATCAGCTGTGTGAGCGTGGGGTAGTAAGCGCACCCTGCTTAGACGGCCAGACAGGCGAGTCTAATCACAGCTGTCACCGAAAGAGGGGTGTAGAGACAGAGCGAAACTTATTTTGCTATTGGTCGGCGTTCCTGCTGTTGCACAATAATTTCGGCGAGAACTAAATATAACATTTGTTATGTTAGTAACATGCAGGTTCTGTAGACACAAAGGAGACAACGAAATGTGAAAAATGTCAAGATTTATTATTAGCAGGAAAATTGTTTTTCTTAGCAAATTTTTTATATTAATTTTATTTTCTCAAATCCTGGCTGAGCCTCTCATGCACTAATTCCCCTGAGCATTAGCCCCTTTTGACCCACCCCTCTCGGTGGCCCTGCCCATATGCATTACTAATGAAGATGCAACTATCCCCCTCGAATCACAACATAGCATCCTATTTCCTAATATAATGAGGTGCATCATCACAGGATCATCAAACTGTAGGAAAACATGTGTCTTACTAAGCTTGCTGGAAGATTAGAATGGTCTTAGGTTCAAGAATGTGTACAAATCACTCCAGCAACCGAAATACCAGCGACTGGTACGAGTATTGCAAGCTGTTGATGGTGGGAGTTATTTCCCTCGCAGCTATAATAAAGCTGTCGTGCTACCGAGCGAAACATTGCCCAACTCAGGGTTTATTTTAGACGATGTGGCATGTGAGAGACAGACTTGCATGGGATAGCATGCGAACATAGACTGTGTGTACCTTGCCCAGAATTATTCGTGCATACCCAAACAACCACTTCGCGATAATGCTAATGTGTTGGTGCTGTTTCGCATGGACAATATGAATTTGCGACATGTGTACGATGACCATGTCAATACGGATATGACATTTTCGGATTTCAAGAGCCTGTGTACTTTGTGCTGGAAAGACAAGTATGGATTTTTGGTGATCGTAAAAGACTGGCCTCTATATGATGGCAGGTACCGATGTGGATTCAATCAGTTCATCATCGACCATCGAGAACGAGTTACAGCATATCGAGATACTGTAGCATCAAGCTGCGGCTTGACGAAGATGAAGATGGAGTTTGTCTCGTACCAAGAAACGACGGAACTTGCAATGCTGGTAGGAGAATAATTCATAATGTTGGGGAACCTGAACTATCCGAAGATGCTGCTACTGAACATTTCGTCCTCGAAACTGGTAATTGTTTGATTTAGGAATTACACAATGTGTTGGCTGAGCAGAGAAAATTCTTTCGAACTCACTTGTCCGAGCTCGGGGCGAAGAAGGATCGTGTGAAGATCGGGAACGTTCGCGATTTTATACCAATGGACGAACACATAACATGTGTTGAAAGGCAAATTACCAGCAGACTGAATGTGACATCGGAAAAAATGATGAGAATCTGAAAAAGCTGAAAAATTCCATATATCATACATTCGCTACCTTGATTTCCCGCCTTGCCATGAAAATGGATATTCAAAACCATCGCAAGGACATATTGGATATCTGCAGCGAACGACTGGAAAGGATCGGAAATCGTTTGTCGGAGACTCACGACTAAAAGTATAAAAGAGAGCAACAGAAACAATTTTTATTCCGTGCTATGCCAGACATTGCTAGCGATCTGCACCGAGTGATACCATTGGTTCGCTCGAAGTATTTGCTCGCCAAGAGAGCCAGACTTCTGCACGGCCTTATAAATGAAGAAATATTTAATCCCATTACTCAACGCCTCGATGTACAAAGGGAGAGCGATCGAGCACCCGTAGTCGTGAAGACCGAAGTCGATTATACCACTGAGCCTGTGAAGAAAAGGAACCATGATGATATACAAACAGATCGGGACGATGGATCGGATGTAGATTTGGCATACAAAAAATAAGTACGGAAGAAAGCCCTGAAATCTAATGCTCGGGCTCGACATTACTTACCATCGTACACATCTCGAAATTATGATACGACATACGTCGTATGCAGGCATAATGATGAATGGTTCCTCAGTTCTGCTGAAATAAATATTCTACCAGGTGAGATAATCCAATTAGGAGATTACAAGACGCGTAGAACCCCGGGATTTACGAACTTCTGTTTCGCAAGGAGCCCAGGGAGTTTACAGAATCCTAACTGCTGGAATACAAGATATTGCTCGAACTCATGCACGTGCTTTACCAAGATAACCATCCCAAGACCAGTGCTTATAATGACAAAGATAACAAAAAAATCTACATTCCACCATACCTTTTCAGTGGCCTTGCACTGAAATGTGGGGAAGATCTGAAGATGATAGGTAGTGACAAGAACATCGACTACGTGTTTTTGGACGACCCGAACGAACTGTTGGATAGATTACGACTACTGTCCGCTTTGCAAAAGGTTGGAAATTACTCGCACACCTATGAGATTATATCTATCGTCGAAGAACTGAAGGAGGGAGGCTACATACAATAAGTCGGTTGGGATCCACTCACGAACTGCATGCAGCTGCCAGGCGCAACTACCGTCGTCGCAAGGTCATGATTTGTGGTATGAACGACCTGTTTCAAGCCGATTTCGTCGAGATGATACCGTATGCTCGGGTCAACAAGGGCTACAAAAACATGTTGATAGACATCGATGTCTATAGCAAATTCGCCTGGGCCAGGCTGGTCAAGTCGAAGAACGCGCGTGACATCACGAAGCCATGGCGGATATGTTGCATGAAGGATGCATCCAGACTAATTTGCAAATCGACAAGAGCAGTGAATTCTACAATGCTAAGTTCAATGCCCTGATGAAGAAACATGACATAAATCATTATTCCACATACAGAAGTCTCAAAGCATCTATCGTCGAGAGGTTCAACAGGACTCTGAAGGGCAAGATGTGTAAGCATTTTGCGGCGAACGGAAACTACAAGTGGCTTTAGCTACTGCCGAAACTCGTCCACGAGTATAATTTTACAGTTCATTCTACCACTTGCATGAAGCCCGAAGACGTCAAGGACGTCTCCCTGGTCAGGACCATGTACGCCATTCCGAAGAGGAAAGATCCATGCAAGCCTAAAGCCAAAATCGGCTACCTGGTGCGCATCTCCAAACAGAAAGACAACTTCAAGAAAGTGTTAGCAGCGAATTGGAGCCCCGAACTGTTTCGTGTGCGACGTATACGCAACTACGCTCCGAGGACCTACTATCTTGAAGATCTGAACAACATACCCATCCATGGTGGTTTCTACACCGAGGAGATTCAGCCAACGAATTTTCCAGATGGGTATGTGATGGAAAATGTGCTGAAACGCGTAACGGAAGGGTGCACGTCAAGTGGTGGGGTTTTCCTGCCCGCTACAATTCCTGGGTCGCTGAAGTGGACATCGAGAGGTGAACTCGCCGTAAAGAGGACGATGTATATACAAAGAATTTTATTCAAGGGCTTATTAGTTTCCTCATGTTTTACATTGCAATATAAAATTATAATTTTTTAAATATGTTGTATTTTATTTATTTTTAAAAGATGGACCTAAAAATTTTTTTATTAAAAAAAATATTTTGGAATTTTTTATGTTTGGAGTTGCCAAAAAAAATTTTGTATTTGAACGACATGTGACATAGAAAAAAAAAACTCACGTACTTAACCAAATGTGAACTCGAAACAATAAGTAAAAAAACCTCTCCAGCACCGACAAAAATTCACGACTACCCCGCCGGAAACATGTCCGGTACGCAGTGGAGGGAAGCCTGGCTGGCGTTCTATTACCTCCCGCTGAGGGCTACTGTATGAGACTGATAAAATGTATCATTTAAAATCAAATGACGCACGTGGTTCGGTTACTATCACTATGTCTAGCCACCGTGGAAAAATATCAATTAATGCAATATTATTAGAATAAAGCACTCAGCTCTCATCAAATTTATTATTTACGTTAATCTACTCGAGTAATATGCATCTCCTGATAGGCTTCAGTAGCTTTTTTTCTCTTATTCTCTATTATTATCAAACGAAGAAACTTTTCCCTACTACCATAATGTATTCCTGAAACTTATTTTTGAGAGCAGTGCGTAAAACGAAGTATAGTGCTTGTACGTGTCTACAATATCGAATCCGTGTCGCTGTGCGAACAGAGCCGCGAGCTTTGGCACATTGTATGTTGTTACGGTTGAGTCCCGGTGTGAAATGCTTAACTAAGCATTTACCTAACAGCAACGCCACAGAGTTCATCAACACCAGGCCGGAACCGAATTCAGCAACGATATAACAATGGCGCGAAGACACCTCAGAAGTGCTGGAATATCAAAACGGCAGACTGAGAATGATTGCAGCAGCCAGCGGAGAATGAACCACATGACGCGTGGCAACAGGGGATCCGCTGAGCTAGTGCTGATCTAAGAGCATTTTACCTAAGAAGAGCAGTCAACCCGGAGGAGCCCGTCGCCGACGCGCAAGGGGAACCAATCAAATCACAGTACGTCAATAGTCACGTGGTGGGGCGAGAAGAGTGATATAGGCGTCTACGGCCGAGAGGGGTCGTCGTCTCCTACGAACTTCAGACCAGACAGCGGCTGTTCCTTGGGCCGTTTCCGCCAGAGGGTCCGGGTGCGAGGCTGGGGTATGTTCCTTTCCTTTCTAAGTGATCCTCCTTCTTACTCACAACCTTCCTTAAGTCCTTCCCTTTCACTCCCGTTGGACTTAACTTTAATTGAATAGCATTGTATAATCTTCCAACTTTAGAACAAGTAAAGTCTATATTAATCAATTCAAACAATCCTTTTAATTATCTGAGCTTATCCTGTTTTCCTTAATCTTAACCTTTGCTAAGAGTGTTATGAGCCACCCAGGCTCATAACAATGCGCACGTGTGTGTGAGCACGCGTGTACGTGTATTATAAGCATTATTTCCCTGCATAAGCTAAATTAATTTTGATTTGTAGAGACACGCATCTTGTGGAAATAGTTATTTGACTGTAATGAAGCTCATTTGCACCGACAAGCTCAGACGACGCAGTGGCCTCATAGCCTTGTACTGGCCACGTCTCTAGCTGACAACGCACGCCTTTCCCCACCTCACTTCTGCTCGAACACCCGCCTCCTCGCTTCGCGCCTTCAAGGACCTACTGTCGCGTCAGTGACATGCAGGTAGGCGCTGCGCGCGGATGCCTGGGTGGCTCTGCGGGACTGTACATTCAAGGACTGTTCATACGAACTACGCGAATGCCTTACGCTAAAGCTTGTCTACAACCAGCTTGACATTCTAGTATGGAATTTAATACCTCTAGTTGAATGGTAGCTCCCATCTTTACTTAACGTGTCGTTAAACTTTCTTGTAGTATTTTTTTTTTTTTTGCGCCAGTCAATCGGAATGCCATAAAATTTGTTGTTCTCGCCTACAAAGTATTTTTTTCTTCTGTTTCATGCCATCGCCATTCCTGTTTATGAGATAGATATATTCAAAACAGCGGTGAAATTGATTACTCAATAATAGCAGCCATACATGAACAAATCCACTTCATTTTCACAACGCAACTCGGAAAACAATTTAGATTACGCCAATTGTAAACAGAAGATTTTTTCTTAAGCTGGGTTTTATGTCAGTTACACTATGATATTGTATGCCATTTTTGATTCCAGATTATCCTTAAGGGTGGTTGGCTGTATATCACATATGCAGTCAGAGGCGGATTAAATGTCGAGAGCGCCCTAGGCAAGCACCTCATCGACGCCCCTCTAGCGCCCATATATTATAAATTTTAACTAGTACTAGTAGTAGTAAACATTGATGACTGTAGTTGGTGTTACTACATGTGTGGTAGAGGTTACTCCAAGTTGGAGTTGGCATTTCTTTACTCCAACTTGTAGTAACCTCAACTACAACTGCTGTTGTAGCAACCAAAATTTTTTTTCCTGTGTATACACGCACTAGCCACAATCTTCGAGCGTATCAGAGAAGTATATAATAATTTTATAGCATTCATGTTGGTAAATTTTTTGCGATTACGTGATACAAACACTAGACGTTTAAAACATGTGACAGTGAGTGTATGAATATGATTGCGGAAGTTAAGCTGTGAGTCGTATTCAACCCCAAGATCTCTAACTTCGAAATAACGAGGAATTGTCTAATTGCATGCCTGGTAGTTGGTGATTATACTATTATATGTGAACGAGTGAAGGACATCACTTGACACTTTGCTATATTAAAGAGGAGGCGGTTTTGGTCACTCCAAGATATTATTAGTAGGGATACTTAGGTAGGCCAGGACACGTGTACTTACCCTTAGGCGTGAATGAAATATGTGATGAGAGTGAAGAAAGCAAGAGGGACAGAACGAACATGGAAATCCATGATGCCTGTCAGGGAAACAGATCTGACTGTGTATGTGTGTTGACAGACGATGGTGTGTTATCATTGATTATGTAAAAGTTTAAAATAATTTATTAATATTAGATTAATAAAAACAATAAAGTTATGAATTATTTATTAAAACATTGGTACTAATCACATTCAATGAAAATTGTTAAAAAAAAATTAAAAAAATTAAATTAAAAATTTTTGCGTCTACATTTTTGTCTTGCGAAATTGTTAATAACATCGTCATAGTTTAAAGATAGCAATAAGTTGGATTGAATGTTAAGTATTGCTAACAAATTAAATCTCTTATCTGTCATGGTTGAGCGAAGATAATTTTTCACTCCCTTTAGACAGGAGAAACTCCGCTCACCACTGCAATTGCTGACTGCCGTCGATACGCACATTCTTAAGGCTATGTCAATGTTTGGGTAAATTGTTTCAAGTTCTTTATTTCTTAGAACCTGTGAAATCGCGTTGGTTGTTCGGGGCAGTTCTCCGTCTCGAGCTGTCGTTGTTAAATAAGAACGTTAGAAGGATACATTCATGAACATAGCACTTTTCTAAATCACCAGAATACATTGTTACTAACATACTTGCTTTATTTTGAACTTCTTCAGTGTTCAAATTGATCAAATTGCTTAAAAACGAAAATTTACTGTAAAAATTGCTGTACGCTTCTCGTCTGTTTTGAAGTTCAACCGCAAGTCTGTCTATAATTACTAGATATGCTGTCAGTCTGAATGTTTCCCGACCAGATAATGAAGAAGTAATATCTTCGGCAGATTCATCTACTGTGAGCTTTCTCTTCCGTATCCTCCTTGTGTCCTTTTCATATTCTTTGACTAATGAGAGCTCCAAGGCTTGCTGTTCATATTTATTACAATTTTCCCTTTCTGCAGAAATTATGTGAATAAGACTGTCATACATTTGAATAACTGTACAAATGTCAATGTCAACGGACTGTAATTTTTTGTTGGTTTTGTTCATGTGAACCAAAATAAAACCCCAAAACACGATCATGAAAGCAGTTTCTAGTCGTTCTAATTTCAATCTTATGCCTTTAGCTTCACATACAGCAAAACGTTTTTGCTCAGGATTGCTCTCGATAGCAATCAAAGCTTCGTTAATTTCTGGAAATGACTCCTTCAAACTTTTACAAGCATCTGCTCGAGCTGACCAGCGTGTGTCAGATGGATTTTTGACAGTAGTTTTGTTTTTTTTATATCATTTCCTAGGAGTATTTGTGCTTGTAGAGTTTCCCATCTTTGAGTTGAAGCTGTAAAAAATGTGTAAATTTCTTGAAGGAGACCAAATAACCAACAAGCTTCTTGAGCGCATTCAGCGGCACATTCACCCACTAGGTTAAGCGAATGTGCCGAGCAGGGTATATATTCTGCTAGGGGACATAGTTATTTTATTTTGTCCTGTAATCCATTGTAAATGCCTGACATATTTGCGGCATTATCATACGACTGGCCTCTACAGTCTAATATATTAATTTCAAACATGTCTAATGTTTCAATAATAGCATCTGCAATGTCTTGTGATTTGTGACCGACATTTGCGATAAACTTAAGAAAACGTTCGACGGGCGTACCATCGGCTTGAATATATCGGATCACGAAAGTTAATTGGTCAATGTGGGAAATATCTGGTGTTGAATCCACTATTATTGAATAATATTTTGATATCTTGATTTCATTTTTTATTTGTGTTAAAGTTTTGTTTGCCATTAATTCAATAAATTCGTCACATATTGTAGAACTTAAGTAATTGGTAGATCCCTTTCCCTTGCCGCCATATTGGGCAATACGTTTACTTAAAAACGGATCAAACTCCGCCATGAGTTCCAGTGTAATTAAATAATTTCCGTTATGAAGAGAGCCAAGTTTTTCGTCATGTCCCCTAAAAGGTAAACCACGCGATGCTAAAGACTTAACAGTCGCAACCACTCGTTTCAAAACTTCACGCCAATAAGTTAACTCTTCTAGAAATTGAGCGGCGAGCTCATGATCGACACGACCGACAATGTTAGATCTACATTGCAAGGTCAAAACACATGTTTTATGTTCACATGAGTTTTAGTGGCTTTCTAATCTAATCGATGTGTTCTTCCAATCATTAAAACCAACATCTTGTTTTTCAAAACTAGTTCCACCACCGAATAATAAACAAGGTCCACAATAAACTTTTCCTGTGCTTGGAGAGTAAATAAGCCATTTCCTTGGACGTTTTTCTCTATTTAATAACTTTCGTTCAAACATTGTTTTTGTCAAAAAACGTGAGATTTTATCTTCATATATTGTCTTATTTAATGAAAAATCTGCATTTATATTTTGATTAAAGCCATTCAGTGCAATATATTCTTGTGTTTCGTTATTGATATCCCACTTGACTGGATCGCAATCCACGATAACCAGCCTATTTTGCGACTGCCTCACAACTTTCACTGCTGACGGAGTAGGCGGCGTGGGCACGGACAAATATTGTGGTTGTTTAGAACTAGTAGGAATTTCGCATTGAATAGGGTCGGTAGCAGACGCACTGTGAATTGCGTTAGAATATTTCGAATCATCACTTTTTTATTTAGAAAAAATTGTGTCGATATTTTTTGTGTGCCTTAGTACATTTTGATGTTTTCTTCTTTTTTCTTAGCCTTCCTTTTATTTGCTGCACCACTAGGTTTTTTCTTCAATTCACTCATTCTTTAAGTAATAAACTAAAACGTAATGGACTAATTACATACAAATACCGCAGCGAGAACGTAAACAATAGAAGCGCGCGTAACCGACGACAAAAAAGCTAAAAGTCGTGCCACTCGTTTGGCGCCGGCCGTTTCTCTCCCACCCCCGCGTCACACCTACGTCCCTGCAATCTAGCAACGTCCGATGCTCTCGATCGACGCGACGAACATTGCAGTTGTATCTTACCAACTTCTATTATGAAATCAGGCGATGTAGGAATGATCAAGAAGTCAGAGCACGCTTCGGAAGCTCTACATCTCTATAGAAATAAAGAATCTTTTATATTGTGTAAGTAGGTGCATACTTACTGGCACAATTAATTTTATGTTATTAATTTTTTCTTTGTTTAAAAATTCCGTGCGCGCGCCCCTTTGTAACCTCGCGCCCCTAGGCACGTGCCTAGTATGCCTTACGGATAATCCGCCTCTGTATGCAGTTCTATTATGGAATTTTTTAAATCATTTAATACATTTTATTGTTGGCGAATTCTAATTTACAGTGAAAAATAAATTCCTATCGCTTATAAGTAAGTGACTTCTGTTTCCTTTGGCATGTGCGTGCATGCGAATAAACCAATTTTGATTAGTTTTTTTTTTAAACATGTAACGTTTTAAACACAGGTGATTCCTGGCGGCCAAGGCTGCACAGCAGCTGTTATCATTGCACGCACTCAATACTGTGTACCCCTGCCAACACATCCACCCTTCCCCTAGTCGTAGCAAGCGTGCTACACTCGTATGCCCTCACCTGCCTTCGTTAAAGCACCACGCATGGCCTCCGTGACTGGCCGGCACAGATACTAACAATGCTGATAAAATGACGCAGAAACATGGCAAACCGCGGACGCTTTGCCATATTATACAGTATGTATCAGTACAGCGGTTACAAACTTTCAAGATAGATAGAGTACACCTAGACGATCGGAAATCACACAGCAGTGCATGGTCGGAAACGCTTTCCTGGCGCGGTAGTGACACAAACACAAGAAAGGAAGGACACGAAGAGGGTGAGAAAACATGTTTATTTTCTTAGTACAGCAAAAATTCTGGGACGTCTTTGGCTGGTGTACGCGAAAGATGTCGCTCCGCAAACCGAAGCAACAGATGACCCTGTTTGTGCCCTTCCTTTCTTGTGTTTTGTGTCGTCACTACCGCGCCAGGAAAGCGTTTCCGACCATGCATTGCTATGTGATTTCCGATCGTCTAGGTGTACTCTATCTCTCCTGAAAGTTTGTAACCGCTGTACTGATACAGCCTGTATACTGTTCGGCCCGCATCAATGATTTGGCTCGATCGAGATCAGTCTCCAGTAGAACTTTGATAAGTTAAAATCGTATTTCGCACTGGACCATTTCCCCTCCCATGTCATGCTCCCCACTCTCCTCACGCCATTCTCCCCCCCCCCTTCCGAAAACCCTGATTCCCATCCACCAACCATCCCTTCCTCCGCAAAAGCCGTGGCGAATACCTGCAGCCCTGACCTTGAATATGGTTTGTTAGAACCGGATTCATCCTGGTTTATTCGCACGGGATTCACTTGGCTCGGAGGTCGACAACACTAGCTAGATCCCCTCCTTTTCCCACTGTGGCGTCAAGATGTACGCGTGTTATGACAAGCACCTCGCAAGCCTGCAAGGCGGTTTTATAACTTTTTGAATTAAATTTCATGAATACCACATTTTCTCATACAACATTAAAACTAAATACACATTAAAAAAAAAAAACAGTGTTAACATTTGCATTTTTTGACAAGGACCTACCTGGAATGTACTATCGCATAAAATAAAATAAAAAAATATATATATATCTTTTAATTGACAAAGTATTGGGGGGGGGGGTGTCTGGCCACTGTTCTTTTGAATTCACTAAAAATTATTTAGTTCGGAAGAATTCAATCGTTTTTTAAAATAATTTTATATAACTTTCCGTGTATGATAATTAAATATTTAAATTAAATACGTAATTAAATATACACACTGAATGTGTGGCGATCGGTACTCTAGCAGTGGTCGTAAACAAGATGGCAGTCAAGTGAGTAGAGGTTTCTATGCAAACAGATGTTTTTCTCCAGGAAAATCAACATACTTGTTAGAGATTGAAATTTTTCTATACATTATATAAAACAAATTTTTTATGCCATATTTTTTTTTAAAATTATTTCTAGGGTTACGGGTTGCTGGAATGGCCGGTCGTAGGTTGGGAGCGGCGAGGGTAGGGACGAACAAGGTCGTCGGCTACGCCTGTGATGTCAACCAAGATGGCGGACGAATCCGAGATCTGACTCCTACAATCCTGTGCCAAAATCGGCATATATGCACTACTAAAAAAGCTACTGAATTCTTCAAATGTTAAATTTTTTTTTTACATTATTTTTATATACCTTCACGTGTATGGCAAACTAAATATTTTAATTATCTACCCACCCACACATTTCCGTCCACCCACCACCCCCTTGTCAGCAAAAGCCGCGGGGAACACCCGATATCGGACGCCTAGAATACTGTGCCAAAATCGGCATATATACACTATAGTTGAATATATATGTCACAACAGAACGGAGAAAATTATCTTGACTACGACGTCACACACAAGGAAATGGTATTCGATGTGCAGAAAGGCTATCCCATGATGAAGATAAAATTTAGCCAGCACGTGTAGAAATGTTAGGCCAAAGCGTACAGTAACTCTTAGGCTGGCAGGTGCAGTAAAGACAAGTCTGCCACTTGCAGTAAAGACTAGCCTGTTACTTGCACCCTCACTAAAACAAAATATAGCCAAAATTTTAGTGAACGAAAATAGTTCGTGCACGCACAAAGAGAACGACTATAAATAAAATTGGATTATTACTTACCAAATAGGGAAGACAGAAAATATACAAATTACATATTGGTGTAACTTGCCAAACAAACACCAACATTAACAGACACACCACAAAAAAATAATAAAAAAACTACTGACGACTACATTGCTACGAAAGCAACGAAACTACAACATTAAATAAAACCGGAATCTAAAATTCCTAAGAACACAGCCACCAAAACCAGCCAACACGCCATCTTGACTCTGTGGCTCGACAGAAAGTGACGAGAAGTAGCTCGTGTGAGTACAGAGAAGGTAAAAACAAAAGCTGAACGAAAAGCTAAGATTTACACTGTCCAAACGAGGCGAAATGTGCTGAAGTGCACAGAGGTGATATAACATAGCACATGAACAAAGGAGCATTTTTGATGTGAGATCACGCGCCAAGTGGCAGGAATACGCCGAGAAAATCTGCAAGAACTGCAGCTGCAGGGAAGTGAGTGCAAGGGGTAGTCTCAGACGGCGACTGCAAGAATTTGCATTGCAGTATTGCATATCCGGTTGTTAGAGAAACAGTCACTCATGAATCACGGGTCTGCAGGCGATACCAGATTAAAAACGTAACTATGAAAGCCCAGTCCAAAACTGAATTGAAATCAAAGTAACGAGAAAAATACGTAAATGGTAAAATATTGCCGAACAATGATTACATTAACTGAAGTACATAAATAACACATTGCATATGCTTTGATAAATAAATAAATAAAATATTTACCATGAAGTTATATCATAACACCGGGCAAATATACATTATTATATAAATAAACAAATAAATCGCAGATACTCAAATAGATAATGAAAGCAACAATTATCACATTTATTAAATTCCAAGGGTAATAGAACCATTAAATATTACTTGCAATCCATTTAACCGAATTAAATACTGAAAATTAGGTTTAAAACTGTTTAAAAATAGTTCACTAGCAGTGACGCAGCAATAAAATAGTCGAGACGTATTTTAAGACGGCACACACTTCTGTCCTCAAAGAAGACACAGGGGTGTAAAAAATTAGTTTGCCAGGCAATAGATAAGTTAAGAAAAGGACACTTTAACCAAAACAAAGTTAGCATGCAAAGATAATAGAGAATAACAGGACACAAAGTTAAGATACGAAGATTTCAGCCAAATCAAAGGTGACTTTTAAGAGTTGTAGGCAATGACAGAACAATAGTGGAAGTACAAGTACCCAGGTCCACCTTAAAAAAACCACAAAGGGTATACAATGAGTCAAAACAAAACCTAGGACATGACTCGACAACAAATAAATAAACGGAGTGTCAAGAAACTTCCCACGATCCCAAACAAGTGCCAAGGAGCAAATCAAAGGTGTTGTGCAACATACCACAAACACGACTCCAAAACAAATACACAAAGAAAATAAAAAAACCCAATTTGATGCTAGCATGAAACCAAACTAAAGTCCTGACCGCCACTAGCTAAACTAGCAACTAGTGTGTAACAATTCAATTATAAGAATAACAACTGAATGTTCCCCAAATATTGAGATAAAATTATCACCTAATGTAAGTAATTACAGGATACAAAACAATTCGATAATACATACATTACAAAAAACAATCTAAATTCAAAACACAACAACATTTTCTAAGTAGACAAATTACTTTAACCTAGAGTAAAATTAACTTAATACCGCGGTTTTTTGAAAAGTTGAGAGCTCTCCAATGACGTAGATTCTACAATGACTCGGCTGAGTGGGTGATCAGTCCACGATTAAGACGAAACCAGGATCAAACATGTAACAATAATTACTGAATTATTTTTCACAAGGGCACAGTTAGGGTCTGAAGCTAGTAAACAGTGCAACTATTTTGAAGGATGAAATATCTTCAAATGAAAAACATGAGAAATTGTGAAATATACTCCTGAACTGGGATCAGCTAAAGCGGCAGTGACTGGCATAAAAAACGTTGTATTTGATAAGGACCCTACCAACGGTACAAAATTTAGCCTATTACTTGTCTACTGCCCTGCTGACAGAGAATGACATGCACAAAACTAGGTCACCTAAGATTACAGGCCACCAACATAATTGAGAGGAAATTCCAATAAATGCACTTCATTCGAAATGGAAAACAAAGTCAAACATTACAAGTTCAGGTTAGGTTAGTAGTTAGAAATGTGGTATTGTAGGCCACCTGGCACCCTGGCGGGGACGAGGGGACGAGCCGCAGCCATCTTGGATGATGTCACAAGTCAAACCTCCTGCTCTTACATTCCTTCCCGACAGCGGCCATTTTGTCGGTCAGTACCGACAGCATTCATTTGACATTCAGTACCTATCATGGCCATATTGGCAGCCAGTACTGCGGCCATCTTGTTCCCTACTTCATGCTCTTGCATTCCGCCCTACCTGTCCCGACTTCATGCTCTGTCATTCCACCTGGCCAACGATTGCTATGCGAGGCTCTCAAAAGGGTCTCGTCTTTGGCTGTATGAGGCTCTCGAAAGGGTCTCGTCTCTGGATATGCGAGACTCTCGAAAGGGTCTCGTCTCTGATTGTTTATTGCCGATGGTGGCCATTTTGACAGCCAGTACCGATAGCAACCATTGTACCAGCCAGAACGATCGGCCATCTTCTTCCCTACTTCACACTCTCGCATTCCTTTTACCTGTCCCGACTTCATGCTCTGTCATTCCAACTCAGTTTTCTCATATTCCTTCCAGTCCTCTTTCACCTAGCACCCTAATGAGGATGAGTCTCTCATGCTCTGTCATTCCACCCAGGTTTTCTCATATTCCTTCCAGTCTCCTATCGCCTGGCATCCTGACAGGGATGTTTTTCTCCACCTCTATCATTCCACCCTGGTTTTCTCATATTCCTACCAGTCCCCCTTTCAACTAGCACCCTGATGGGGACGAGTCTCTCATGCTCTGTCATTCCGCCTCAGTTATCGCGTATTCCTTCCAGTATCCTTTCTCCTGGCACCCTAGCAGATACGAGGCACTCCTCTATCATTCCACCCCAGTTTTCTCATATTCCTTCCGGTATCCTTTCACCCGGCACCCTAGTGGGGACGAGTCTCATGCACTGCCATTCTACCTCAGTTTTCTCATATTCCTTCCTGCATCCTTTCACCTGGCACCCTGATGGGGATGAGTCTTTCATTCTCTGCCATTCCACCTTGGTTTTCTCATATTCCTTCTGGCATCCTTTCACCTGGCATCCTGACTGGGACGAGTCTCTCTTGCTCTGCCATTCCACCTCGGTTTGGTCATATTTATTCCAGCATCCTTTCACCTGACACTCTGATGGGGACGATTCTCTCATGCACTACCATTCCACTGTGGGTTTTCTCATATTCCTTCTCGGCCTCGCAGCACTGCCCTCACACTTACTTACCACATGGCATGATCATGTGGACGTCTCCTGGGCTTGGGACCGGGACAGTACACTATGCTAGCAAAAAAAATGTCACCAGTGTTTTCTAAGGTGCACATAATATGTGTGTGAATATAAGGAACCATCAGTGGCATCGCATGCATAGTGTACAGACGGTTTACAATGCTGCAACTGAAAGTTGACCAACAAAAATAAACAAAGCGGACAAAGGAATGCACAGACAGGTTACAGCAAAGGGGAAGAATACAGAATATATTGAGGAAGAGAGAAGGGGGATAGCGCAATTACTAAAGAATAAAAGCAAGTATGATACAACTACTAGTTACTACAATGCTAGGTATACCATTTCACTTTTGCAACCCCACCCCCCACCCCTCTTGGATTAGTGTGTGCATGAATGATTGTAGAATTTAAAATGATATATACATGTCGATAACATGCCTGACAAGATAAGAATATCTCTTGCACGGGCTACAGCGTGTCACCATTTGCCAACACAGTGATATGGAAAAACAATACATACTAGTTACATGCCTGACAAGACAAGAATACCTCTTGCACGAGCTATGGCATGCTACCAGCCAGCATACCTGGCAAGAAGAATACAGCTCTTGCATATGCTACAGTATGCTGGACAAACAAGCATACAACCATCAACAACGGCATACCTGACAATATGAACATTACTCTTGCATGTGCTACAGTATACTGCTAGAAAAGAAAAAGTACACAGAGCAGAACATACTGATAGCATGCCTGCCAAGATATGAAATACCTCATGCGCAGGCTACAGCATGCTACCAGCGAGCATACCTGGCAAGAAGAATACGACACTTGCATGTGCTACAGTATGCTGGAACAGAATGCGCGTGCGCAGAAAAACAGTATACCTGACAAGATATATGGCTCTTATATGTGCTCCAGGATACTACAATATATAAACACACGAGACATACTGTTAACATACCTGACAAGATAAGAATACCTCTTGCATGAGCTACAGCATGTTACCAGCCAGCATACCTGAGAAGAAGATTATGGCTCTTGCATGTTTTACAGTATACTAAACAGGATATATGGCTACCAACCCTCAAAAATATACCTAACAAGATGAATATGGCTCTTGCATGTACTCTAGTATACTGCTGGAAAACACATACACATATCACTCGGTGTGGGAGAGGGGAATGGAAGGACTTCTGCTTCGACAAACCCAGGGCGAGAAACTGCCTCCTACTATGCATCCCGACCCCATTCACTCTCCCAGGGACAGACACATATATGATGATATGTACCTGCCCCAGAGGTGTTTTATTTAGGTATTATAACCACAGGGGGCGGTATGAATAGCAAAGTCCAGGATCTTCTGCATCTTCTGCATGCTTGCTGGTGCATTCGCTATATATGTCGTGATGGTGCTACCTAGTGCTACTGGCCTGCACACACATTACTTGCTGGTTCATTAGAATGTGTTTGTAATAATTTACGGCGATGGAGTTCCTTACAACGCTCTTCTGTATGCCTTTTCCATGCTTTACCACCTTACCATTACAGCGAAAAGCATACAACTTCCCTCTCAGCCCGACAAACTCAATCATGTCATTACCTCCACACTCATCCTTCAATTTGCCGATCACCCTTGCATTTGCGGGGGAGTAGCAGGGATGAGTGGGCAGGTAGTTGCTGGTGTCAAACTCGGCCATAAGTGTTGGGTTCGACGCGAGGTCACTGTAGAAGTCGGGGCAGGCAATCTCCATTACAAAGGAGTCCATGTCAGTGTAAAGTAGACTAACAAGACTCCCATACTGTGCCCTCAAAACATCATAATGGAAGGAGTACATAAGTGTCTTGGACAGGTCAAATACGGCAAAGCCAGTGTATATGGGCTTATCGAATAGAATATTCTCGTGGTCTAACTTTACCAGGGATACAGTTTCATCATAAATAGTTCTACACTTGAAGGATGGTTTTAGAATCAATTTCTTTGACCAAACTTCTCTGAATACGAGTTACATATGCTGATGTTTATGCTTATTTTCCATAAGCTTGCCATATGTAGCATTATTCATCGACTTGAAAAAGTCCTTCTCGAAGGTATTCGTGATTGCCTGACTTTTCGATGTATTCAGTTCAATATATGGCTTTATCCATGACTTCTGGTTGAATCGAAGGACACAATATATTACCTTCAGCTTCAACCTATGACCAAATAAATGCCTGCATGAGGTTGACATAGTGAATAATATATTTAGTCTTCGTCTCAAGGGTGGTCATGAGTTTAGGATGTTTGGACCCCCGGGGACACTCCTTCACTGGCAGGAGGGGAAATCTCTATGTTACTCATGGAGTGGGTTAGGGAACTCTACATCCACCTCCAGTATGTAGCTGAAATCTCCATCATACTGCATGGACATGACATCAATATCAATTCTGGTCCATTCAAAACCGCCGTATGGCAGCAGTAGGACATTGCACATCCATATAAATGATAAGCATCTACATACTAAAGGTAGGTAGATGGCCTGCTGGCATCATATGTGGCAGCAATGTTCTTATTGTTTGCCACCACATGACATTTGATGCACTGGGCCACCCCTCTCCGGATACCAGTCTCGATAAACAGGAGGACACGGTAGTCGACGAGTAGCTGCAACTCCACCTGTGTCTTGCACAACATTGTGTCTAACGAGAATCCAGCAGCACTTATATAACGAACACAGTCAAGACCGCATCTAAACAAACATAGTCCCTGGAAATTCTCTAAGACATCGCACAGAATCAAGATGTCAATCTTCAGATATAGTTAACTGTATTGGTCCAACATGCGACATCCAAAGTTGACCAGACCCTTTGTGCATGTTGATGTTATTCTGCACTGATGCTGTATCCAGAGAGATGGTTGAAGAATGCATCGATGGTTGGCAGCTGTGGCTCGGCGAGCTTCCCCAATGAGTTGACATGATCGTAGGGGAACACTCCTTTGCGAGACACCAACTCAAGCTGTTCGCTGTTGAATAATATTGATGATGTCTTGAACTCGCTTGATGGCAGATTCTGTGCGAGTGTTGCGAGGTTGGCAGACAAGTATCGATAAACTGTATCGTGAATTTGTCGCACAAACTTTTACTGAAGGTAATAAGCTTTTCTTAGGTGTATGGGATAATACATTTGTCCTGGATATCATAGACAAGCTGCCTAATAATAAAATTGGCATTGTACATCAAGTTATGGAAGAGGATTGGCAGTCTCTGGGGGCGGTAGCGGAGCTTGTTGAAGTTATTACATGCTGCTGCGATAAAGTTACAGGTGAAATGGTCATGGTCGTGGGTGTTGTGATTTTTGCTGGTGAAGGGGCTGGAACAGTAGCAGCAGGTGGTGGCCAGTGCATAGCCAGTCTGTTCGCCAGAAGTCAGCACATGCATAGGCTTGAACTGGCTATATATTTCCTTCGCCAGATTGCTAATATCGTCACGACATCATCCATGAACCACTTCGATGCATCTTCACCAGTGTAACATGTGATGTCTGAGGGTAGGTATTACGTCGTTATCCATCTTGACATTGATGTCATAGCTGCAGATCTTGTGTTTCTTGTACCTATAGGTGTAGGATGTGTCCGAGCTTGGCTGAAATGTCCGGACCGGCACTTACATTGCATCAAAGTCCGTGTACCCGACTATAGCACCTTATCACCATTCTGGTAATTCTAGAACTTGAGCAGAGGATGCTTGCTGTTCTTCTCTGGCTGTGGCATGTCAGCATGGACTGCAGCATGCTCATTGCAGTACCTCCTGTGCTCACCCAGCATCTTGCACCTGTCAGCCCCATCACATGTGGACGATTATCGTATGCCTTGAGGCATCGTTTGCAGATATTAACAGTGTCACGGTTCATCACCACCTGGGAGTGAACCAGGCCAGATAAATCACCTATATATAAATAATGTGAGCTCCTGTTCTCCACTGTTGTCAGTAGTAGTAGATCGAAGTGCTGGGCTAGTTCTTCCTTCGTCACTGGTATTGGCACTATCTTTGTATTCTCGTCGAGTGCGTAGACATTAATGCTGACCCCAGGATTGAACCTCTCGAATGTTGTTTTAGCTGTAGAGGGGTGGGGAACTCTAGTCTGCTAACATCGAAGCGCATCTCTAGGTCGATGTATCGCTGGTTGACGCATTCAGGATGTCCACCCTCTACATAGTGTGCCTGGATTGCCCATTTAAAGCACTGCTGTTCCACATTTTGGGGGTTAATAATGGCATGATTTGTTTCGAGCTTGCTGATGCGCAGATGAAGCCTTTTCACAGATGTGAGGGTCCAGTCACTTCCCTTCCCCATATATTTGTCTTCTCCCTGCACAGCTTGGAAATGGTGGCCAACACGGCAACTTCAACGTCGCCTACATTGAAGAGGGACACGTTCTTCGTCTTGAAGGCGCAGTGGTCCATCTCGTCGTCGTGCGGCTCTGGTTTTCCATATGCACACTCAAGGAAAATATCATATTTGAACACCCCCTAGTCCTCGATCTCCTGCTCCAGCTGGCCGAAGATATTTTCCTTCATTCGCTCGAGGTAGCCACAAATATCGATGGGCTGACTCGAAATATTCTCGGCTAGGTATGTCTTCATAATGTCTCGTAATACGCGCTCCGCCTCCACAAATCTATAGGCGTTATACTCACCGGCACCGGTGACAACGGTACTACGGCGAGAGCGACCCTCGGTGGCAGCAATGCAGGCTGGTACGAAGCATGATCGGCCTGGCTGGGGTGTAGATGATGCAGCCATGCATGACCTTTTCGCCGGTGGCGGGGCAGAGGTAGTTTCATTACATTTAGTGCTGTGTTCAGGCAGATTGTAAGCACGAGTAAACTTCCTGCCGCAGTTCCCACATGCCAAAGTCGTGGCATCGGGATTCGCCCAACAACTACATTCTTGACAAGTATCTCTAGAATTGCTGAAGCCATCATTGCATAACATGCAGTGGGACGATGCCACCTGTCTGATCAGTCCTATACATGCTATGTGATGGTCGGCAAATTTGTTGATGGGAGCAAATGTCTTCCCGCACCTATCACACATGTGTTGTGCACGCTCCCTAAATGGATTGAGGGAACAGGTGCGTTCATGATGCAAGCCATTCGTGCGACCGCCAAACATCCGGTTGCAGAAACCACACTATAGTGCGGGTCATCATATCGTAGGTGCTATAGATAATGGCTGTGTGGAAGAAACCATTGACTAAGATTATGTTGTGCAAGAAGGGTTGGAAAGCTGGAATGGAAGAAGAAGAACTATCAGAATCTCGGCTGGTTGGTCTGGCGGAACACGTGAAGGACTGCTCGAAACCGGACGACCAGGAGGCAACCTATGGGAAACATATATAATCATAAGCTAGTCTGGAAATAATGTGTCTTACAACTATCCTTATCTCTTTAAAATGGACCGTATCGATTGACTACCCACACGCAAAGTATGGCAAAATGTACATATAAAAACAAAAAACAAAAAAAGTACGTTTGGAGTGTTCCCAGACACTCTCCCCCGAGCGCTTCATCATCACAGCACTATTCCTATTTCGTGGCGCCAGGTGCCCAAGCACCGTCAGTTCCAGCTGAAAACAGCGGCAGGCAGCCTAGGAGTACGTAAAGTTCTGAAGAAAGGTGTATTTTTTTTGTAACCTCACAGATCTGCGCTGCGAAGGACCATCCATCACCGCAGGAACAAGCCACCCTGTAATAACATGGCTCGCCTCGAAGGGGTCGAGCTATAAGGTTCTAAGGGGGGAGGAAGGGAAACTGTCATTCAAAAACAGCTCCAGCTCACCCTCCCCAGCAGGGCAGGCGCCACACTCTTTGCTTTGAGTAGGTAACAAGCATCGTACATATGCGACTCACCAAGTACACTGGCCAATTAGCACTGAGTTTGCAATTGATGATGAAACATACTTACCACAAGTGTTGAACGTGAAGTACGGTTAACATTGAAGTGTGTCCGTGAAGACAGCATGTCTGGCAGCAAACAAACGGAGTAACGCGAACGATCTGACAGATCACAAGTAACTAGCTACAGGTCGGCAGGGCGGAGGGGGGTTATATATATTTTACATTCGTCTGGGACGGAGGGAGGGGGCCACACCCATATGGCCTTCCGATCTTTCTCAACCTACATACCAAGCGGCTGTGACCTCCAGTGTACGTGGTACTTCCAGTTTTTCGTATGACACGTCTCTCATCCCAGCTGGTGTAGTCTCCAGCAGACATGGCACTTGTTACAATTCGATATACTTGTGCTTCTCTCTCCCTACATATCCAGAGGATGCATTTCAGAGAATAATGTTACTATACTATCGCTTCAGTTCATTTTATTACCTTTAATAAAATGGTATCTATGAATAAAAGTAAGTATGTGTTGTATGTTTGTAGTATTTGAGTTTCGGGTATGCTTTTTGACGCCTCATCTCCTCCTCGTTGTTTCGTGTATACAGAGAATAATGTTAACTTTTTTCTATAGTAGTGCTACAGTTCATTTTGTTACCTTTAATAAAATGGTAACGATGAATAAAAGTACGTATGTGTTGTATGTTTGTGGTACCTTCACTAAACTGACACTTGAGTTTCGGTTTTTTTTCACACCTCATCCCACCCAGACAGATAAAGTATACATACATTGAATATAGTTGAGAAATGTATATTTATTAACACTTGATTTTTTCTACATCGAGTCTAGAAGGGTCGTTAATAGTTGGCCTAGTACCTCTTTCCTCTCCGACGCAGACAACTTTCTCACGTCG
>NQII01000111.1:1304381-1395261 GCA_002778355.1 Clitarchus hookeri
CTGGCGAGGTTCGACCGCAGTGCTGACAGGCGGAGGCAGCAGGTTGCTTCGGACGTCTGCGGGCGGTGCGAGGTGCTCGGTGCTGTGATACCTCCGACTTGGCAGTTGTAGGTACCGACGCCCTCGCAGCTCGCCTGCATCTTGGGATGACTGTGACAGCTGGCAGCTGTATGTCGTCATCGTCGGTGATGTATGTGGTGGTGGGAACTTGCGGTTTTGCAGACTTGTAGTCGGGGAGGTGCATTTGAATAGCATCATAAAGCATAGCATGAGTTACCACCTCATCCTCACTGCATGGTAGAGTGGTGTTTTCTTGCATGTAATGAACTGCGCACCTCTCCAGCATTGTGCAAGTAGACATCTGCTGGCAGTGTTCGTATGCAGCTGGATTGTGCACCAACACCCAATGAGCAATACCATCTCAATCTTCACTGTATGACCGTCACTTTGCCTCATCTCCGACGTCGTATGTGACGGTGCTGTGACCCAGTGTCACACTGATGTAGACAGTGTCTGGGCAAAATGGTGTGCTCATCGTTGCTAGATCACTGATGTCAACTGGCAGGATACGTATGTCTTATATATCTCTCTCCAACATATGGGACATCACAGACACCAGCACAATTACTTCAGAGCTTCGGCCAATATCAACAATACATGCAACAAGGTCACAAATAGCTTCTTAACACTGACACTTGCTGAGACATGTCAGTTTTCCCTGGACCGTTGTGCTGTCCATGGCTTCAACTTCCATGTCGTCATACACATAAGTTAATTAAACATTTAACTTATATACACAGCAGACCTTGGCCGAGCAGGGTAGGATCCATTTGCTTCTGCAGTCTTCCAGCATAGTGGTATGTATGTGACCTGTACACTCTTCAGTCCATCGGCAGGTTGTACCAGTGTCTACATAACGTAGGGTAAAGTCAACTTTTCTGTTCTCGCGAAGCAGTTCGGTTATATCTTCCAATTCAGCACGTATTGTGAGAATGTGACCATTTACAGGTAACTGGCTGTTTGGTCGGAGATTAACAATGGCACATAGCTCTTAATTGTAGCAGGGTCGAATCTCGCAGTGGAAATTAACCCACGAGTCGTGATATCCCCATATATGATTTTCACCATCACATACCTGCACTTGCTTGTGTCCAAGCTGTGGTTTAAATACCACCTGCCTTTACCCGATAAAGTGCCTCTCGTACAAGTTTTCATTTTCTGGCAGAAACAGTTCACAGTCACGTATGTCAAACGTATTACACATGGCAGCTGTCTACTGAATGCTGCATCTTAAATTGTTGTCAAGTAAACTTCGCACATTAGTGGTGAACACATTGTCTCCCACGTAACCGTTCCATGCTTTATGCAGGTCGTGTGCTGATCGCCCGTACAGGACTCGGTCCAACGGATAATTACATAACCACTGTTGGATCGTCACTGTTCATATGCAATTGTCCATGTAAACCATACCTGACGTATATTCTCTTCGCTTGCACGAGGTATCATAGCGGTGAGGGTACAAGGAAGCTTCATATTCGGTCGCAGGTAATACACGGGACACAAAACAACACTGCATGGTATCGGGTATAGGACAAGACATTCCTCTTCGCAATTAACTCACCCAGTGTTCGAGTTAATTGCAGCTTTCCACTTATGCAGGCCGTCCAGGGAGTTTGAAGTGAACACATCGATAGCATGTCATAACATCAAAGTCGTACTTGACCACTTCCAGCAGGTTGAATGATGTGTAATGTTTGAAGTGCTACTGGGGTAAGAGAGAGAGAGAGAGAGAGAGAGTCATTCTTCCACATTATGAAACTCGAGAATGTGTATTGTCTTGCCACTGGCAATAGACCTGATGCCAGCATTGATAATCTGTACTGTAGAGGTGCTAATCTTGATCATGTCGTCCTCTGTGATAATTTGAGCACATTGGGATTGTAGATATTCCCGAAAACCAGCATTTAGCAGACATGTTATGAACTTGCCATAAGATTTCCCCGCCTTCTGGAAATCCGATGTCATGTACCGCTTCCTGACCACTACGTCTGCTAGTGCTCTATACTGAGCGTGACCGTTCAGCTTCGCTATAAGCCCGTCCATGATGGTATCGTGTAGTATAGTGATTTCCTCTACTCATAGGTTCGCTATTTATATTGTCTGCTTTTTAGAAAAGAAATACTTTACCCCCTACCATGATGTGCCATAGCCCACGTCCTTAGCAGCAGTGTGTTAAAGTACGGACGTGACTGATCTAGCCTGCACATGTCACACTCATGTTCGATTTTTTTCATGTACAACACCTTCAATGTTGTTAACAAAGGACAGTCATACTCTGTCTGCTCATCGCACCGTTTTATGTCCTTGTCGCAATAGACATGTAACCCCCTCTTCTGCTCTGGGCCGGCCACGAAGACAACGTCATCCACGCTCAACAACGAGGTAAGAACATCACATACTTTATCGTATTCTACATCGCCATCGTTCCAATTGAGACTTCGATAGTGTTTTTGCAGCTATATATTCGTCAGGTTACTTTTCCTGTAGAGTGCCGACCATAGAAACCGGGGTATAAATGTTTTTGTCACTATGCAGACATCTACATGTGGTATGAAGATACATTTAATATTGAAACCATACTGTGACACGCGTCCCTGAACATTCGCGAATATGGTGATGGTTGGATGATGAATTACATTATGTGCGAATTACATTAGTATTTTAACTACTCTGTCACCCACATTGTATGTGACCAGTCTGTCGGGAATTATTAAAGCATAGGCCTGTGTGAAGGCTGGAAAATTCTCCGAGGCAGTCATTTTAATCCTACAGTCAATTACGCCCAACTTTATTCTATCGTCCTGTTTACTAACGTCAAACACAAGCAGGGGAGCAGTGTTCATGAACTTGTTCGGTGACTGCGTTTTTCCATAGTAGGAACTCTGAAAGTCTGCATACATTTGATAAGGTACCATAAACATAAAGTTTGCATAATGTATGTTTAAATCTCTATATGGATAGCACTCACAGTTTAGGAACATTTTTATGTTCTTAATGTTTACATTATCAAATATCGAATAATCCGTTTGACAACATTCTGTTTACCTGTCTGAAACACAACTATTATATAACGTGGTATCTCGCTCTTGAAACTAGTTTTAACATTCCTATTTACGCTTACAGAGTGTGGTACGCTAGGGTATGTCTCTAAACTCCATGTACGAAAATCAATATCGATGTTCCTTCCCTTCTCCACATATTTCAAAAATTTCGCACACTCTGATATATTTATCTGCACATGGGGAAGCAGCCAATCTATAGATCGAATCACCAGTACTGTGGCTTCTGGCACAGTGACAGTATTCAGGAGCACGCTCGCTTGCATGTTGGTTATGAGAATAACTACCTCCTGCTTAGCATTAATAAATAACGTGCTTGTAGTCTTCAGCGAGTCCTAACAGCATGGCTAGCGGAATACATACTTCGAATTTGCCATTAGCATAGACGGGGACCGTAAATTCCTCTTCGAACCCACAGCCTACCATTTCAGGCGCTGGCATTTGGCTACATGTCAATGAGAGATAGTTATTTATGGTGGCAATGATTCCAACATCTCTTGTGGCATCTACTTGACATCCGTTCAGTTCGTACGCGATTCTACTTACCATGTGTAGTATATCGTTTCTAATGATTGTTGTTGTCATGGGTAGGGCGTTTTCGTTGTTAGCATTCCTCGTAAACTCAAAAATTAATTACACAGGATAGTGTATATATCTTGGTTTTGTACCGGGATCCAAACCTTGGACGATAGTACGTACGGACCTGGCAGATAGGGGGTGTACGTGTGGCTTTTCACCTTTGGTAATTGCGTCTCCGAACGCCACCGGCTCGTCCATATTTAATATTTCCATGTCCATACTTGCTGTTGATCGACAGACTTAATCTTTCAAGGAAACTAACATTTTCAGATGTTAGCGCTCTGCGCGTGCCCGCCTTGTACTGACTTCCGGTTTCATATGGTAAGCTGCTTTTATTACATTTGTACGCGTACTCTTAAATTTCAGACCCATCTTTCTTTAAATGTAAGTGCACCATTATATTCTCGCCTCGAAAATTAATCAAACAACTGTCTTTGTCTACTATAGAGACTACAATTTCCTGTATGTTCTCCTTCATGACAGGAATGTAAATGGGTATCTTCAGTACATCCACCAGCTTAAAGCCTGGGGGCACCATCGCGGAAAATTTGTGTAGTGTTTGGCTTGGCTTACCATTGAGGTACGATCCGGTAACCAGATTACAGTTTATTCTTATAACGTTAACGGCGAAGATGTTTACTGGCTGGGTCGATTCATGTATTTTATTCGCTTCGTATTTTACGTTATCAAAACCCAGCATGGCAGCAAGTGTATCGCTTTGCGTGAAATCTATCTGTGCAGTACACTTAAGGTACTCGCATTTATCTTCAATCTCATACGAACCAGTGGGTGTATGTACCTCTCCTCTCTTACCATCCTTAAAGTAACGAAACAGACAATTGCGATCATCTATGCTCGGTACGAAGAAGTAAGTTTGAAAATCATTCACCGCGATGGACCATGCACTGTTCAGGTTGAGCAGGGGAAATTGTACGGAATGCAATCCGATCTATTGCTCGACACGATCAGGGTTATGTACATGACTGATGCTTACATGTAGTGTATCCATGTTAAGTATATCTACCTCGAAAGGAAGCGAAGACATGGGCATCCACAGTTCCATTCTCAAGGTAGTTTCTCTACCTCGTAGTTGTAGTGTAAACAAGCCCCTATCAAATTCATTTTCAGTTCGGGTGGGGCCCTTAAGTTTCCATAGCTGTGAAATTATTCTACCATATTGCTACACTTGTTATATACAATCAAATGTGTTCCCGGCCCATGGCTGGTATCTAGGTTAACTATACTGTGTTCAACGTGCTTCGCGTGGTTTGGTAGGCAGTCTCGCATGAACACACCTTGGAAATGGTCTATTTTAAATTTGCGAGCAAACTTCCGTATGTCTATGTTGGCGAGTGGATGGATGGGCAGGGAACTTATGATCACCTCTTTCGCCCGACTGTTCCTCGTTTTCGCTTCCTCATGCCGCCTCTTACGCGGTAGGGTCGAAGTACAGTCTGCTGCTGTTATTTTTTTACCTCTAGCGAATGGCTCCATATTTCTATTGTGCCTCATCGCCTCGGTCAATTGCTTGTTCTCCACCTTCGCCATGTTCACTGCTCTTGCAATACAACTTGCACCTCTGATAAGAATACAGAGAATGCCAAATGCTGGCAATAAGAATGGGAAGATACCTCCTCACTTCCCCAATTCTAATTTGAAAGGTTTCCTACTCCCGATATTTTTCTTCTTCTTCCTTCCAAACCTCAAACCCATTCCCCTCTTCACTTTAGTTTACATAATCTTGGACATGCCCCAAGAGGCTAAGTGTTCACCAAGTTGGGACTTGGGCGATCTAACTATCGACTTGATTTTATCTGCAAGAATGGTGTCGGTCATGTGCCTATCTTCCAACTTGCTGCAGGTCGTGCAGGCAATATCGTGTTCCTTGCATGCTTTGTCCAACGAATTAAAAGGGACGTCGCCTCTCTTCAATCTTCATGTAAATCACATACTAGGACCACAATATTTATAGCCATAAATGTGCACTTCGAAAGGGAGGTTGTTGATCAATGTATTCAACAGTCCCCCTCTTTATATTAATTTCACAGGGCATTGCAGAATACTAACACATATCTTTATAGCTGTGTCTACTTTATATTTTTGTGACCGACCACATCACCCGACCTTGAACTTGACTTTTCATGGTTGATGACTGACATAAGTATCGTGGTTTAACTGTTTACATAACAGTTCAATGGTGATCATGCCACAGACCATCATGTTTCCTATTCGCATCACCATCGCCAATGATGAAACTAACGCTTGTGGATCATGTCATGGGAAGCTACTACCAACAACTGTGTGGGGTATCATAGCAGGACCGAACAACTGTGGAAAGACATGTGTGCTTCTCAATATTTTGGAGGAACCCAACTGTGTTCGGTTCGAGAACATTTACCTATACTCGAAATCTCTACAAGAGCCAAAGTACCTACATCTAGCACAAATATTACAGGCTGTATATGGTCTTCGATATTTTCCATTTAGAGACAATGAAAGAGTCATGCCACCAAGTGATGCTTTACCTAATGCTGTGTTTGTTTTCGATGATGTGGCATGTGAGAAACCGTCGAAAATGCAGCAGTACTTCAGCATGGGACTTTGTGTGGCAATGGATTCGATTTACCTATGTTAAACTAATTTATATATGCCTAAGTAATTTCTGCGCGACAATGCTAATTTCCTCATTCTATTTCGCATTGATAATCTGAATTTGCTCCATGTCCACTCCGATCACGTTAATACTGATATGATGTTCGACAGATTGAAAGACATGTGCTCGTGTTGCTGGTGCGAACCTCCCAGTTTCCTTGTGATAGCAAAGGATTTCCCAACTCATAAGGGAAGATACCGAAGGGGATTCGATCAGTTCATTATCTACCACCAGTGAACGATGATCTACGCCATATCCAAGTTCGGCCATAGTAGTCTGAAGCATGCGACGGACAGCTGTATTACATCTACTATCGATGGAAACTATAGTTTTGGAGGGAAACAAGCTAAGAATCTCGGAAGGCCGAAACATGATGGTGATGCGACCAATGTATACTTTGTCGCAGCATCACTTAGGAGGCATTGTAATCGGTAGCAGTACTGGAGGCAGACATCGAGACACATCTTGACACACTGACGACCTGTATTATTCGAATCGCTGCTTTAGAAGCGAAACTCAGCGGAGTGGGTGGGCGAATAGCCAACAGAGTTAAAACAGCCGTGATGGCGAATTACATTCATTGACTGAAGATGTTCGCAAACTGACTGTTTTAGGCAGGAAGTTCGCCATCTTGGAAGGCTATCTCTTTGATACGAATAAACTGACTGCTAACATGGATATGCAACTTGGTACATTGATCGAGAGTGTCTCCCAACTAACTGATTTTGCTTCTGGCGATGCATCGAGGTTGTAGAGGGATGGCTGTTCGGCAACATGTCTGCCAAGATGGAAGCTCAGATGGGCAATTTAACTGAAGATGTGCTCAAACTAAGCGCTTTAGGAGGCAAGATTACGGTCATGGAGAAGAAAATTTATAATGTGGGAGAGCAAGTTACTGCCAGAGTTCTTGCCGGTGTAGCTACAAAAAATTGACAAACACCTATATGTCAAGACAGCGTGACATCATGCTAGGCACTTTAAGTAAGAAGCTGGAATCGAAACTCGATTCTGTTGGTACGATGTTTACTACGATGAATACTCTAATTCACACATTGACTGACGATGTTCGGAGCATGCAGGGAAGCAAGCTCATGACCGTGGTGGCAAAGCTCGATGACTTGAGCGAGCGAGTTGACAACATAGTTCGTACTGCCTTGGCAGCTACTCTGAAGGACCACATAGTTGCGAACAAGGATGCAGACAAGCTGGCTGCTTTGGGAGACAAGCTCTTGAGTGTGAATACTAAGCTCGGACAAGAGGACATTAAAGTTATTATCGACCTTACTGCTAAGCTAGTCGAACACCTTAATGTACCGAGCGAGGGTTAGAGCAAGTTGAACGCTTTAAGTACTCAGTTAGGAAGTGTGTCCAACTTGGAATCGAAACTCAACTCTGTCTTCGAAGGAATGACTAATATAGTTCTTACTCACATCATCGAGGAGCTAGAAACAATAGACTGCACTGTGAGTATGGGACTCGAGGGTATTGAAGAGTTTATACGACACATGATTGTGCGTAACCTAAACGACTAGCGCACAGACAATGAAAAATTGATACATTGCCAGTATGTGCAAGATGCGGTCATCCGGCGAATCACCACATTTAAAGATAAAATTGTTAAGCATATCGAGTGAAGAGTCAAAGCCTAAATATATATATAGTATGATCATTTTGCTTTTACTCTTAGTACTATGGCAGCCACTATCGAGGATTTACACTGTGTAATTGCAAGTGTGCGCAATAATTAACTACTGGCCAAGTATGCACATATGGAACGTGATGCTGTATTGGAAGAGGCCTGCCGACCACTCACATCTTGGCTGGATAATTTACAGAGAAAAACTGTTTCCCCTGCCAACATGAAGACTGAACTGGACCTCGAACGCAACATACTTCTGGAGGAGGATACTGCAACTGTTGAAGATGATGATTATTTGCCTTTAGCAGCATCGAGACGTAAAAAGGACAGATCTCACTTGCGCATGACCACCATTCGCAATTATCTATATTCGTACACGACAAGGTTTTATGATGGAACATATGGTGTTTATAGATGTAATAAGAAGTGGTTCTTGGGGAAGAAGCAAATTTTTTTTCTACTAAATGATTTTATACAGATTGTTGATGAAGCAATGCGAGCTTCTTCAGGCCTCTGCGGCTTGTTGTTTAAGCGCAAGCCTGGTGGGATCTCACGAGAGTCACTTCGCCAGTACCAGAGATTACTTAGTCTCACAAGTGCATATTTGACTGGCAATGATGCTTCCAAAAATACATATAAGGATGAGACACATTCGAAATTTGACATTGTTGACGGCCTGTTTCTGGACATCGGCATAGCGAGTGGCTCAGGTCTGACTTCGAAGCTTGAAGGAGGCAGTCAGCGCGAGTATGTGTACTGGGACGATGTGAATGAGGTCGTATCATGTCTATAACTGCTAATTGCATCTCAGCAGGCTGGCAATAAATAGCATACTAATGAGATGGTGAATATCGTGGAAGAATTACGTGAAAGTGGCTACATATACTAATGTCATGCTAGCAGATTGCCGCCGAGCTTCACCGGCCTGCACATCTCAATTATCGCAGGCAAAGTGTATATGTCTTTGGACTTCGTGATTTATATCAAGCTGACGTGGTTGAAATGATACTGTATGCCTCTGTTAATAAGGGCTATACAGGCTGATTCTAAAATCATGGGACAAATATTGAGGGGTGGTAGAGCTCACTAAAACAAACAATTATTGTATAGGAATAAATGGGTGGAAGTGACACGTTGAGGCACAAAAAAAACATAACACATTAACGGAAACATAAAATGATCATTAGCAGCATACATTACGAGTGTTTCCGTACAGAAAAGGTTAAACAGTTGCTGGAAATGCATCCACCAACTGTCACACATGCTTAGTGACCTCTACATATGGCGTGATTGGCTGACAATGATGGCGATAGTTGAGAGCAGTCAAATGGTGCGCCAGTGTCCTGCTGCATCAGCATCAGCATCATTCCACCGACACTACCAAGCTTGCATTACTGTCGGTGGTAGCAATTTTGAGTAATTATTATAAACATTGCTGTAAAAGGCATTTAGCGGTGACGTAAATAAACACTGTGTTGCATTTAATGTGTTATGTTTTTGTGTTTGTGCCTCAATGCATTACTCCCACCCATATATTCCTATACAATAATTGTTGGTTTTAGTGAGCTCTACCACCCCTCAATGTTTGTCCCATGATTTTAGAATCATCCTGTATATACATGTTGACTGTAATACATTTTTTCAGTACATATGTGTGGGCAGTACCAGTTCGTCGGAAACGAGGTGGGGATGTGACTGCCTCGATGAAGACTGTTTTACAAGATAAAGGAATGCCTAAGAATATGCAGGCGTATCTTGGCAGATAATTCTACAATCCAGCTTTACATTTGCTAATGGATGCAAATAAAATCAATCACTTTAGTACATTAGGTGATAAGAAGGCCTCCATCATGGAACGATTTAACTGTATTTTGAAGAATGTCATTTGGCATGAATTTTCGTTGTGGGGTAGATATAATTGGCTGGACATACTATCTTGACTGATTTCCGACTACAATGGACTAGTACATCGCACCATCTGCATGCGCCCGGTGGACGTTAAGGATGATTCTTTGCTGTCGACTGTGTTCAAAAATGCGAATAGATTGGACAGACACAAGGCTAAAGCGAAGATTGGTGTTCGAATATCTCGTGTTAAGGGAAACTTTGCAAATTCGTCACTCTGAACTGGAGCACCGAAGTTTACAGGGTTGACAAGATCCACCATTACGAACCACAGATATATCAACACGTCGATCTGAATGGTGAACTGCTAAAGGGCGTATTTTACAACCAAAAGAACATGGCAACGAAGTTTCCATATTTTTAATTGGCCGAGAAGGTGTTACATCGATGGAAACACAAACCTTTTGTGAATGGCTTGGTTTCGACGACAGTAACAATATCTAGATATCGAGGTCGGCACTTACTGATGTGTAATTGGTCCCATATAGCAATGCAAGAGGAGTATGTATATACTACTGTTGAATGTATTTTCTTAAGTATAAATAAATTCATTCTTAGAATTGTGTCAATTTTTATTCATGTACTGTATTTGTCTCTGTGTGTTAAATACACATGTGTTTTTTTTCTCAAGGCTGTAGGAGTAGGTTCAGTAAGGACAGGGCGTGTGCCCAGTTGAGAGTCGATTACTGGCCAGATGTTTAAACAGACGTTTATTGTTTTCCCTGACTGAAGGAGTGCGGAGGACTGTGTGAATCAGGGGAGGTAATTACTGAACAGGGGTCTAAGCGACTGTTAATAAGTGACTGTCTGGGGCCTGCTGCCCTCCTCCACTTATTTTGTTGTTTCGTTCGAGGCCAAGCTGTCCTCCTCCACTCATTCAGTCATTAGCATCCTCTGTCATTTCGTCCGAGGTCTCAAAGCATTTGCTATACTGGTACTCTATATAAATGTACTGAGTCTCTTCTCATTAAATCATATGTATATATTTTACATTTTGTAATAAATTAATATACTGGTAGTTTATACAGAACGAGTATCGGCCACGTCTCCCAACCCGTGCGCAGCATTGGCTACACTCCCGGCCTGCGCGCAGCGAGGCTGTGTATGTATACTACATTCCACCCTGCAAAGAAAATTGCTAGTAATTTATTCGATTAAATGTACCCTGCTTCAATTATGTTGCAAGAAAACCACTGGGCTATGGATGCAATACACATTATGCATGCTGGATTTGATGTGCACACAATCGAAGTAAAGTTTGTTTCACCTTAATATCCTTAAAGCTAAGGATTTACATTTATTTGTTATTGAATGCGCAGGTGCATGGTACTGAGTAGACTGGCAGTATTTTGTCACAATATGAATTTTTGTAAGTACCTGTTTACACATATAAGATATATGTATATATAGGTATTTATTATGTTCCTTCTCATAACCATATGCTTTTTTTTCGCGATAGCATGTTTATTGTCTGTCGAGTGCATAGGCCAGTGTATCTTTACACATATAAGAATTGCATGTATATATATTTAATTCTTTTCTGAATTATGATGTGAGTATTTAATCTACTCCTTCTCGTAACCATACAATGTAGATTTTTTTTCGCGATTACAAATTTATTGTCTGTAGTGTGTGCGTGAGCCGGTGTGTATATACGGCTTCCATTTTCTAAAAAATCGCATGTAATGGCAGTCATGTGATCAAGGGGTCGGACTAATGACCTAAGGGTGGCAGGAACTCCCAAGCTCAGGAGCCGTCCAAATGGTCATGCCATGTGGAGGGTAAGTGTGTGGGCAATTCTGTGAGGGTCAGAAGGAATATGATAAAAACTGCAGTGGAATGGTGGAGCATGAGAGAATTGTCCGCATCGGGGCACCAGGTGAAAGGATGCCAGAAGTAATATGAGAAAACCGAGGTGGAATGGCAAAGCATGAGAGACTCGTCACCATCAGGATGCCAGGAAGAAAGAATGCCAGAAGTAATACGAGAAAACCAAGGTGGAATAACAGAGCATGAAAGACTCGTCGCCATCAGGGTGCCAGGTGAAATGATACTGGTGATAATATGAGAAAACCGAGGTGGAATGACAGAGAATGAGAGACTCGTCCCCATCAGGGTGCCAGGTAAAAGGGGACTGGAAGGAATATGAGAAAACCTAGTTGGAATGACAGATCATGAAGTCGGGAGAGGTTGGGATGGAATGCGAGAACATGAAGTGGGAACAAGATGGCCGAAAGTACTGGCTGTCACAATGGCCACCATAAGTACTGGCTGAAAAAATGGCCACCATCTGTAATAGTCAATCAGAGACAAGACCCTTTCACGAGCCTTGCATAGCCAGATATCATACCCATTCGAGAGCCTCGCATAGCCAGAGACGAGACCCTTTCGAGAACCTTGTGCAGCCAGAGACGAGAACCTTTAAAGAGCCTCGTGTAGCCATCATTAGCAGGGTGGAATGACAGAGAATGAAGTCGGGAAAGGTAGGGCAGAATGCAAGTGCATGAAGTAGGGATCAATATGGCCTTCGGTACTGGCTGACAAAATGGCCGCTGTCATGAAGGAAGGACAGAGCAGGAGGTTTGATTTGTGATGTCATTCAGTATGGCCACGACTCGTCCCCTCGTCCCCGCCAGGGCACCAGGTGAACTACAATACCCCATTTCTAACTACTTAGGTTTCCATGAAGTATTCGATGACACGAAATGTAACGACAAAGTCCCATACCAGTGTCATTACACAACACTCATCAAACAAATATGAATAAAGCCCATAATAAGGAAAAGGAAATACAAATGTTTTTTTTTTATCAAACTGGCAATTACCCAAAAATGTCCACAGATTCAGATAAAAGGCAACGCGAAGAGAAACTGTGTCCCATACCAAAGCTCTCAAAAAAACGTGCTCGCAACACATGCCAAGACGCAAGTACCGAAGTACCTAAACGCGAGACCAAATCCCGAAAACCGATACCACGAGAATAACCACAAGAAAAGTAAAAAGTAAGAGTTATTAAATCAAAAGTTATGCCATAAAAGAAACTGTAGCACAATTCGAAGACTAAACAATATTTGAATTTAACAAACAGACAAATGGAGGGAAAGAAAAAATTTTCAAACTCTACCTTATATCTGGAGAGGGAAAACCTGGCACCTCACAGCAGTCTCACTGAGCAGAAGGTCAGCAACGTGGAACCCACCAGAAGCAACTGAAAACAGTGCCCCATCTGCTGCTGCCAACACTGGAAACACAGCAGCTACTCTGGCTTACTCCACACAGCAGACACAACCCACTGGAGAACAGCCATGGTGCACCAACACTAAAACAAAATCCAAACCAAACTAGTTTAGAAGGAACAATAAAATGAACCTGAAAAAAAAAATTAGGAGAAATAGGAGAAATTTGATTACCCTACTAAAATAAAACCAAACACATCTATACATTTTATAATACTCAACGTCTCTCTGTCTGTTAGTGCGCTTATCACTCGAGAACCACGTATCCAATTTATGTGTTTTTTTTATTGAAAGCTATGTTCTCTGGCCAGGTTTTAGTGTATATTTTGTTGCGTAAAGTAAATAAGGAATAAGCAGTGACAATAATAGCGAATCAAGTCGGAAAAAAGTTTGCCGAAGCGCGCTCTCTTGCAATACGCTGTCTAAACCGTTAAATATGGAACCATATAATGTAGTTAAGAATTCTGTAGAGTAAAAAGACCTGATAAAACTCAGCGGTAGCATATATCTATCTATAACAGAGAAATACTAATAAGCGTTTTAATCATTTAATTTCTCAGACGCCCAAAGAATCACAACCAAGCCTCTGGCATGGTTCCCAGAGCGTGCTCTCTTAACATAAAAAAATTAAATCGTCAAAAACATGAATCAAACGATCCTGAACATGATTGAATCGCCCTCCCGAACGTACACGTCCGTGGACACTGTTGTTGAAGAGGAAGACGCAGTCCACTATCCGACTGAATTCTTGAATTCTCTTAATCCATCAAGTTTGCCTGTTCAGGCTCTTGCTGTAAAAATTGGCGCACCAGTCATGTTATTACGGAGCATAAATCCTCCAAAATTGTGCAATGGCACTCGCCTACAAGTAAACAATTTGAGGGATTATGTTATAAAGGCAATTATTATGAGTGGCGCTGGTACTGGCGATAAAACCTTAGTACCCTGAATACCCATGATTCCAACGGATTTACCTTTCCAGTTTAAGCGTCTCCAATTTCCGATAAAGGTTTCTTTTGCTATGACTATTAATAAGTCACAAGGCCAACCCCTGAAAGTTGCTGGAGTTGACCTCCGACAGCCGTGCTTTTCACATGGACAATTATATGTCGCATGTTCGCGTGTCAGTTGCAGTAGCAATTTGCATGTACTTGCACCCAATAAAAAAACGAGAAACGTTGTGTACAAAGAGGCCCTGTGATAAAATATATGTCTTTAGATTAGAAAAAAAATCAACAAATGACTTCATACAAAACATTAAAATGTAAAAAAATTAAAGTACGTTTAAATTAAAACTATTTGTCTAATAATTATGTATCTCATAATTAACACTAAGTAAAATTCAACTTTATTAAAAAAAATTCTAAACCATAATACTGTAGTCCACGTGAGCGGAGCCGCGGGCACAACTAGTAGTATACATATTACACATGTCACAACTCTTAAGCACCGATACTCTGCGCAGTGTATCACAGGCGACTGAGCATAAAGCAGCCCGCAAGAAGTAACAGCCAAACCTGGACACTGACACAAAGTCAGCATCCAACAAAAGCTACAACAAAATGTAAACCAGATTAGAGACAAAAAAATATATTAGGGCAATTCAGATGACCCTAAACAAATCCAACATTATACAACCCAATATATAAAATTGAAGACTGAAATTAGGGCAATAATTTTTTCTATCGATAAAATCCAAATGTAATTAACACTGTAATCTAATTTGAAACTGCAGAAGAAATACTGCACTGGAATATAGACAGAAAATAAAATACTGCTATAAGCCGATAGTTATTAAAAATTCAACAGTCCAAAATAAATGTCTACACTTTATGATAAACTAAATTTCCAGATTCGAGACAAAATAATCAATTCACTAATCTACTACGGTCAAGATTCAAGAGGATAAATAAAATCAATAAACGAATACGAAATAGGGACGGCAGTGCAGCACAATGTTAAAATACGCACTGTTCTTAATAAAACAAATCAATAACTAAGTTATTTTATATTTAAAAAAAATTTAAAACACCAAGACAGAAAATAAACACGCAATGATGTATTCAGAACAGAACAGTACATGGCAATAGCCAAGAGTGACGACACTGCACTCCTAACATGCTAAAGAAGGCATTGTGAACATTCATGATTTAAGTAGGTCAGACAAAGATGTTAAAATGGCGGCTTCATAAATAATTTAGGTTATTTTGCCACTTATATAAAACAATTTAATCAAATTCATCCAAATATTTTATTCTGACAGTATATATTAGGAGCATCGTATAGAGAGTCTTTTTTTTTTCTTTGGCAATTTTGTACTATAGCACAAAATAATAAAATAAAAATTTTAACACCATATCTCAGGTACCAATTAACCTATTTCCACTGAATTCTTCACACAAGTAGCGATACGATAGGCTATGTAAACTTACATGTTTTACGTGGCTCAGTCCCTTATTTTTCAATGGACGGCCGTGTGAATATTTTAGGTTAAACTATATCATTCGAAATATTAGAATGATTAAATCCGAATTTGATGCTCCGAATTTTACTTCCGTAATGCAGTTGATTGTACGCTAACTTAAGGTACGAGGTTTTCTGTGTTCAATTCCCGGGTAAGGAACGTGTGTATTTGTAATTATCTCACTACTGTTGCACGTGTTTCTGGTTTCATCACTAATGATTTTGCTGACTACGGGACGTCAAGTCCTACATACCAACTCAACTTTTAAGAACTTATTTAAAAATTAGTCGCACCCATTTAAAGGAAAGTAGGCTAATTAGTTGTATCAGTAACTTCTTGTTAGATCTGTTTTCCCTACAGATGTAATGTTGATATCACATGCTTTGCTATATGAAAGTTGTACCCCCTTTCTACTTTTTGATAACTAATTATTTAAATTTTCGGACTATCCCCATTCTGATTTGTAAATCTGCGCATATTTAAATTTGTTCATAGGCCATTCAGCAGCTTCACTTATTGTCAAATACTATTATATATGTACTTAAAATTTACAAAAAAAAAAAAAAGGAAGGACAATTCTCAGAACCGCGGTCCCCTCAATTCACTCTTAGTCCTAAGGGTTAAACCTATTAGTAATATCATTATCTCAGGGAGCAAAGGAGAAGTATTCTGAGACACTGCTTGTAAGTTAAACTATCACTGTGTGCAGGGGAAACAGAATACTGAGACCTGCAATTGCTTGTTATCTTCGATGCATGACCTGTGGAGTTGATTGTACATGGATTTATAAATTTCTGCCGGGTAGATTGACTTAGCAGATGATAACACAATGGCATCTCTGTTTACCCCGGTCTCTTTTTTATGGTTCAATTCCTACTCATCGATATATCTTTCTGTCTGTCTCTCTCTCTCTCTCTTACACACATCCAAACTCATGCGCACGCGGACACACAATTTTTTGTAAGAGTTAGAATGGCCATCAGCAATTATGTCTACAGCCAATAGCGAAGATTACAATCGAACAATACGTCGGCTAAGTCCTCAATATCGAACATTCAAACTAAAATCACAAATCAAACGATAATTCCAGACCACACACACGCACGCGCGCGCGCACACACACACACACAACGACGTCTCACTCATGACGCCCAGTCCAAAAATCCTAACCGTCCACGACGGCGGCTACAAAATAATTGGAACACACACATACAACTGTACCACATAGAAGTTATAAAATGTACAGTTTATGTACTAAAAACTTGCAAACTAAGTATAAAAATAACATTTTGAAGTAAAATCTTGAAATAAGAAGGAGAATTGCAGCAATTATGAACTTTTTGAAGTATGAAAGTAGATATCGTAAAAATTAAGATCTCCTTCAAAATAAGTACATATGTCAGTGCATTAAAAAAAAACACATCATGTATTTTCTTGACGCCATCACTGATGTTAGAAAAACAAAGCTTGGAAATAGAAGGGAAGAGAAACATGACTCGGTGAAAAATATCATAGTCCATAGATACGTAATGAACACACACACATTTTTATTTTATAAAATTTTAAACTTCAAAAGTGTTAAATATTATTTATGACATTTAATTTAAAAAAAAACCTATTGGCACCTAATCACTAAACTTTATTGCAAAAACCATATTTTTAAAATATTAAAAATAAAAAAATAAAAAGTTATTTTTATATGTATTATAAATATTTTATATAAAGTAAGTGATGATATTGGTACGGCTCTTAACAGCCAGGTTTTGAGATCCGATGAGGGAGATTTAGGTGAGTATGGAGCAGCGCCGGAATGATGGAGCGGGAGAAACGGGAGACCCCCGAGAAAGTACGCTGACCAGCAGCATCGTCAGGAACGATTCCTACTTGCGAAAATCCGGTAGTTGCCCGGTCGGGGATTGAACCCGGCTCACCTTTTAGGGAAGTGGGGAGCGGAGCAGGCTAACCGATCAGCCACAGCGGCCCGATTGTATATAAAGGTTTGGAGCAAAATAGAATAATATTGTTAAAACATATTTTACAAAATATTGTACAACATATTTCATATTAATTTCAAATGTGTATTTTTCGGGGGAAAAAAAAAAAACCTTTGTGAATGCAATATAGATATGTAAATAAAATATGTAATAAAATATATTCTTGCAGCTTGGGAAATTAAGAATTACGGAAATTTTAATACGTTCTGATTTGTCATACTCTTACCGCAACATGAAATTTAAATATGTGTGCATAGAATTCACTTCTAACTTAACTTGAAAATAAGTAATTTTTTCTGCAAAAACAAATTCTTTAATTAATTTAAGTTTCTAATTACTTGGTTGGAAAACTACTTAATTATGTTAAAAATATTGCTAAGAAATAACTTTTTACTTAACTTTTAATGTACTTAACAAATAAGTACCCATGTCTGATGACAATTCACGACACTTCGTTTGAAATCTCGTTTCGGTAGTTATTCTTAAAAGGAAACGGACTATTAGGGAAATTATTCATTTCCATGGCACACTGATTATTTTCTTTGCGCACTAGACAATAAAGCTAAATGTTCTTCATCAAGGCAAATTTGTTTTAACGTTACTTGTTCAGTGCCGAATTAAACGCGTTAGCAATGTAAATACATATGACATGTATCCAATATAAAAGTCAGTATTTAAACGATTGTACATTCAAACTGTAATCACTAATGCAAATTGTAGTTACATGGCGATAATGAATCATAGGCGAGCTGTTATACATTAAATATTATGGCGTTACCTATTCTTCACACGTGAATGACGTTTTAGTGATCACGGTCACCACGGAAACGTTAATTAATTACGCTCACATTTTATTGCGATTAAAGGCCCAGTATCCCATGTAGAGAGAGGAAACAACAGCTCCAAATTTTAGGGGGCACGTCTTCAAACGCCTCTCTTAAAACCTTTATTGCTTCTCTTATAAATGTCATTTTGGTGTGATAAAAACTTAAATTACATGCTTCATAAAAGATATAAAATAGTGTATAACCGAGAAGGGAAGCTGTATTAAAGTATCAGAAATACATTATTCATTGGAGATTGTACACAATATATCAGCACATCTCTGTATATAAAACCAGTTTGTGTGTCCATTTACTCTCATTCTTGCGTCCTTTACAAAAATTTAGGGACGGAAAATGTAAACCCTGCCCTCCCCTCCCTCTGCCATGCTTCAAAATGTCTGTGTGTGTCAATGTAACAGCGCACATTAAGAACATTTTCAATCGCCTCGTTTCCTCACCACCAACCTCACAACGTACTAGTAATATTCCATTGTCACAAGTTGGCGCACCTGGGTGGCAGGTGTTTGTTTCGTGCTTTGAATGCCACAGGTGTGGTTATGTTAGCACGTGTACGGGTTAGTGTTCTACCGGCGCTAGGCCAAGGTAAGAAATATTCTCACGTTTAACAACGCGTCTTTAATGTTGAAAGCGTGCGCAGTGCTTGTTCGTAGATGTAGTTACGGAAAATCATGTAAACCTGCCGATGACGTAAGTATGAGTACCGGTATGTTATTTGTTAGTATTCGCTGACCTAAGGGATATACATTTTCGTTAAATTTCCTCCGGGTATTTTGGTGGCAGACTTCCTTTCTCTTTTATGATTGATGTGATATAAGTATAACATTATGGTTAAGTATAACATTATGGTTAAGCGTAAATAGCGTTAAATTATAATACAGGTATTTTATTAAATCTCGCAGGCACGCAGCTTATTACTGTTATTTATTTTCTTGGTATTACGAAAATTGTCAGTATTTGTGTTATATCTGTCATCTAGCACCCTCCGTTTAAAAATAAATATCGTCGGGTGTTCCTTCTTTTGACGCACACAATTACGTCTATAACGTTCATACTTGTTGAAATTGATCAAATGGATATTAAATAATGACTAACTATCCATTTAAGATCGATTGCAGATTTCTAAGTAATTTTTTAATTGTTTTAGTTTTGCTCAATTAAGAACTTGAAATTTTAGATTGCTTATCATGGTTCTGATGCAGCCGATAGTTAGTTTTGTACTAGTATATGAAACAAGAGTTTGTCATCTAAATATCGGAATGTAATATAAGGGGATGTGAATAAATACAAACAAAAGCAATTATTTGTTTATAATCTTACAGAAATACGCCATGCTGTAAGGTATTGGGACACTGAAGTATAAGTTAATACTTATTATACGAATTGGCAAAATAAAATTTATAAGAAAAACTGTCAAAAATATTTGTTGCTAGATTTCTTTCCTTATGATCATTTCACGTATACATCTAATGCGATACTTATAATTTCATATTTCGTGTGTTTAAAATAGAATATCGACGTATGTGGTTCGACGTGCATCATACACTCATTAAGACTAAATGCGCGGTACCATGTAAATGGGCCCAGCTGTCTTAAGTAGCACGCTTGAACTTCAATGAACTAAAACTGACGTCTTTTCCAAACTTTTAGGACGTTGACCTATATTTAGTTTAAGAATATAAAAATAGATTACAACGTAAAGATAAAACGTGTAATAAAAATGGTGACTACATAATCGATATAAGTGAACATGTTACAAAATAATTTGGTTACGGGAATGAAACTTATGTTTAAAAACAACATTTATTCATCACTGATATTTATAAAAGCAGAATTTTTGCGTCTGCAATGTTGCTAATTATAAATTTAATTACCGGAATGAAACACATTTTAAAATACAACACTTATGCACCACTGATATTTAAAAGCAGAAATTTTATATCTGCAATGTTGCTAATTTTTCAAACCTCGCCACGTAAGTATTTTGGGTACATGCATACGAGAGAGAAATAATTTAAAAGTGTTGAAAATAGTTAATTAGTTGAATTACAGTCATGTGACAAAATTAAAGTGTGTAATAATGATCGCCGTAATTTGCAAGAAATTGGTAAGGTAGTTCTTTCGATTAGTTAATTACGCAAGGTGTAGAAGAGAACGGAGAACTATTAAAAACATATTCCTGGCGAAAATGTCTTCATAGGCAAACTACGCCAAGCATATATGCCGAAATAAATAGGTTATGGCCTAACTTCTGTAGAGCCTGAAAACGCCATTTTGCCTTTTCTTCCCCAATGTTCATAAAAGTCACAATAATAACTAATTAACAAAAATACGATAAAGCACATCCAACAATTCAAACACTGACAAAGAGAGTATGTTGCAATCATTTTTCCACCATGCTATCAAAACCTATCACATATTAGGCTATATGAACCCGCCGCTGCAGTATACTTTATCAAACAAAAGTGTTTGAACTTTCCTCATTGTGGTACATGGTAAGTTACTGCACCAGAGAGAATAAATAAAGGAGTTTAATCGTTTTCACTGTATATGATAAATAATGTGTTCAACTGATTACTAATATAAGCTGCTGAATCACTTCATGAACATAAAAGCACGCATGATTTTAATTAGCTTATACAAAGAAGAACACAAACTTTCCAAGTACCTTATAACCGCGGATATAAAAATTACTCTGTAAAACTGTACCAAAGAACAAAAAATAATGCAAAATTTAATTGTTATGAAAAAAAAAATTGAATTTTTTTCGGAATAATCGTGATTCTTTACAATTACAACAGTTACTTATTGTTCAAACTTAACTTCAAACAGCAAAGTTATTTTAATGTTTATTAACTTACTTGTTTGTTCATTGTTAGTGATATCACTCAAAATTTAGAGTGATAAAATCCCTGCCCTCCGTTTTTTATCTGTCTGTTGAGTTGGTTTCGTCAGTTATGCTGGATTTACAATATACCGTTGCGTCCGTCCGTCAGTTGTACGTCCGTCCATCCATCCATCCATCCATCCATCCATCCATCCATCCATCCATCCATCCATCCACCCCCCCCCCAACCGAGCGATTTACAACCAGTCTTTTTACGTCCGTCTTCAGTTCATTGCTGCAAACTAATAAAAACAAAAATGTTTACAAATTGAAAATATTTCTCCATAAAAAGTGAATATTTTTGGCGGGATTGTGTTTCTAAGTACCCAAAATGTGCATGCACATACACTACGAAAATTACTTTATGTTAAAAAAAATTTAAATTGCATATAAAGCATGATTTTATGACTTTTGCTATTGCAAAGAAGTAACTCATGCTTGCAAACGTAATTATCAATAAATCTCCAGGAAAAATGTAATGGAATTTCATTTTACAGCAACATAAACAAGCACATTAAAACAAGATGGCTAAAACCAAACACTGCGCACACTACACAGCTGTATATATAACTCTGGATGAACGGGTAACAAAACGTGCAAGTTTAGAAGGCTGTTATTTCGTCCGTCCGTCAAAAGTTAAAGATTGCCAAGGTTTTAACGGTTGGACGGATAGAATTAATGGCCACCTCTGATTGGCAGTTGGCCACGTGATTAACGGACGAATGACTGACGGACGTGACGGGTTGTTGTAAATCCTGCCTTAGCCTAATTCTTATAATATTAATTCGTTTCACCTACAGTACGTCGTTTAGTTTTACAAGCGTTTTGCCTAGGCCCAATTGTAGAATATTGTAGTAGCATATGTAATACGAAAGTCAATATCTCGTATAAAGTATTTTCTTGTGGAACATTTAAAACTTATCAGTTACCTTGTAAGATAAAGCCCCTGGCACAATTGGTTGTTGGTGGTTGTCGGTTTGAGTGCGACGTATTCCATAACACAATAGATGGTTAGCGCGTTGGTGTAAAATGTTTTGCGATCGAGCCACCACGTAGCAGTAAATCTGTAAAAAAAAGTAGTATTGTTTTAATTTGGTGAGATTATGATTGTCTGAAATCAACATTACTGACGTAAGCGATAATTGAAAATGTTATGTGACAGCAATATACTTCATTGTACTTTCTGATTGGTCGGTTGGCGATAAACTACAAAGCATTCTCTGATTGATCGGTTGGTGACAAAAAGTTCAATATCTTCAACTTTTTACATGACCAACAGCCAACACCAACCCCTAACCGCGAGTTGAAATGATTTTAGGACCAACCACCAACCTCAACACCAACCACCAATCGCCTATAGTGCCATCTCACATATACTGCCCTGTACTTAAACTGCTACCAACACCACCAACCACCACCAACACCAACGCATATTGTGCCAGGGGATTAAACGCGTACACAATGGGAGCGGGGTCAGGTATTTAGTCAGAAACCCCACGTGGTAAAATGTGAAAAAAAGAGAGAGGGGTTGCTTTTAACGTCTGTTATTTTAAATGATGTTTTGTCCAAATTTTTAAGTCATCCTGTAGGTTTTTTCTGTTTACTACCTTCAGCAAAGTGTGGGTTGCAATGGTGTATGAGCATGTTAATGTTCAGTAAAACTTTGGTTTATATGGCCATCTAAAAAAACCGCTGGAGCCGATCTTTTATTTGCCAAGATACATGTAACAATTTTACATAGTGACAGACTTTTGTGAATTTTTAATTACCATGTGAAAAGGGGAAGAGGTTGGAAACACTGTTTCCCCAAAGCCCGTCTTAATATCAGAAGGCTTGATTAAATTTTGTGGATCTGACCAATAACACATCGTTAGAAAAACAATTATGGTGGCGGAAATTAAATGATGCATGTAACCTTAACTATATCTACGAGAGAAAATGATAACAGTTACGAGTTCTGTGGTGTAAGATGGTCTTGTAGTATTATACAGACGAGTGCTTTCGCTAACGTAGCGGAGGGTGTGTGCCTTCGACCATTTTTGATAAATATCTGAATTTTTTAATTGTTGATATGATACTTGCTATTTTCCTGGACACATTTAACAATTTAATGTGTTTCCGGCATATCTTCCTCGAAATAATCCCTTTAACTCAGCACAGTTTTTTTCAAACACACTAAATCATCCTGTGCCTTGAACCGTATCTAAAAATAATTCAAAATGCATTCAGAACAATGTACTGTTCTAACAGTAGGTTTAAAAAGCACTAACTGATGACTCATGCTTGTAATAATACCTCAATTAAAAATAAAGCATTTGGCAAAAATCGTCCCCTGGACCATATTAAAAAGTTAAAACAAAATGCATGCAAAACAGGGTATTGATTCTACATTATGTTTAAAATCACTAATTCGTAATATCAAAAAATGATAGGCCTATAAAAAATTCCAAGTGAGCTGCATATGGAGCAGTGATGGAATGCAATGGTAAAAGGAACGAGAGTAGCCGAACAAACCGGCCGGTCAAAAACAATGACAGCTATGGTTCTCGCATGCGAAGATTGGGAGTGACAACCAGGAATAAAAACCAGGTTAGCCGCGTTAGGTGACGCGTAGGCTGCCTACTACCCGCCTGTGACCCCCATCTCCTATGTTCGCAATTTATCAATTGCCCCAGTTTTTATAGTTTAAGTATAATTGTGTCACCTTTATCTCTTTAAAAAAAAGCGCCTAGCATCTCTCTTCTGATAGCTTAAATTTAATGTAACTATCAACTTAACCAATGATGTAACAATGAGGGTAGAGCGTTAAAAAAGTCACGATTATTTCAATTAAATAAAACATTAACATAGGAAAAGAGGCAATAACATATATCACGTATACTTTATTGATGTGTATTTTAGTGTATTATAGTTTTGCGAGTTTTATCTCTCCAAACACTGGTAAAAAATTTGTCTTCTAATATTATTAATAACAAATTATCTATGTTAATTGGGCGTGCTGAACTCCATGGACCCTCAATACTTCGCCCATGATTGTAACTTCTTGTACCATGAACCACGTATCATGGTACAAGAGGCAGTTGTGACCCGAGGTACATGAATTATGAAGTACAGGCTGAGTATAAAATAATACCCCAAATTTGAAAGTTTATAATATAAAAACCAAACAACCTACAACCTTTGTTGACCAATCAAATGAACCGTGGAATCATGAAGTTTGTTTACCATATATTCATAAATGTTCAATGTAATCACCACGAGCGGCCCGAACGACATCTACGCGATAATCAAACTCGTGGCGCACCATCCTGCTGGAAAATAAACTCCCCCATTGCCTCTTCTAACTGAGGAAACAACCACTCTGTAAGCATGTCTAAATAAGGGATTCCAGTAATACTGGGGTCGTGAAAAAAGAAAGGGCCGAAAACAGTGTCTTTGGATACAGCGCAAAACATGTTCACTTTAGGAGAAGCGCGCTCGTGTTCGATGGTTTCATGTGGAGGCTCCTGACTCCATATCCGCACGTTGTGCCGGTTCAACTTACCATTTGTATGGGACGTCGCTTCATCACTAAAAACCAGTTTAGACATGAAGGCATCGTCTACCTCGTTCTGGGCAAGAACGAAAGCGCAGAAATCACATCTCAGTTCTTTATTTCTTTCTGTAAGAGCCTGTACAAGCGGTAACCTTTATGGTTTGTATAGCAATCGCTTTCGCAACACTGTCCATACCATCGATTGAGGGATTTGCATTTCCCGGCTAGCTTGTCGAGTTGATTTTCTCGGAAAGCGAACGAATACTTGTTGAATCCGTTGCACAGTCTCTTCGGACACACGCGGCCGCCCGGAACTTTTGTCTTTGTGAATGCACCCTGTGTCATGGAACTGACGAAACAAACAGACGATACTCCACTTATCGGGAGGACGACGTCCTTATTTGCGACGGAATTTACGCTGAACAGTCGTAACTGATTCACATTTAGCAAACTGAAAAACACAGAATGCCTTCTGTTTTTTCGTCGCCATCGTGATGCGGACAAACACAAAACACACGCTCATAGTACGACGACAGACGCTCCCAGTGTCGAATGCGAGCTCGCTTCCCCCTCACCATATCAAACCGAGAGTTACGAACGCTATCCAAACCGTAACACCGGACATGCTGACAAGAGTGTGGAAAAAGTTTGATTATCGCGTAGATGTCGTTCGTACCGCTCATGGTGGTTACATTGAACATTTATGAACGTATGGTAAACAAACTTCATGGTTCCAAAGTTCATTTGATTAGTTAATCAAGGTTGTATGTTGTTTGGTTTTGATAATTCAAAGTTGGGGTATTCTTTTATACTCATCCTGTACAAATTATGATGGAAAGAAAAATGTTTCACTATTTACGCACTAAATAATGAGCTATCCAGTAGTTGTACACAACACAATTCTTAAATGTGAATTTTAAATAGTGTTACGTTCATTGGGAAACGAAATACTGTACTTCGGACTACTAAAAAAAAACTTTTTACTCTTGCACACGCGATCCTTGCTTTCGCACATCTAAAGCGCGCCTCCTACCTGGAGCTGGTTAGTGCATTTGAGGCTGAAAAGTGCGGAAGCGATAAAGGCGATACTGCCACGCACAAGTGCGCCATCTTCGCTATAGGCAGGGCTCTGAACTGGTGAACAGTGATCTGGAAGTGCCGCGTGGTACACTTTGCGTGGGATTTTCAGCGGCGAACCTATAATCTTACTTCTGGAAAGTCTGCAGGAAATTTCAGTGCATGGTCCTCACATACTTATTTATGAACCTGACATGAATATATTGAGATATAGTGTTTCAAAAGAAAACCTTTTTTAACTATGTTGGAGCGCTCCGAAATGACGTTTCTAATGTGTGTGGTGTCTTGAAAGTAATTGACATGCCTTGTCTGAAGTGTATATCGTTTTGCAGATCAACACACTGGATGCACGTTTAATAGTTTCGCAAAAATTCTGAATTTCACACACTCATAAACACATTTCAGGTGCCAGGCAGGCGAGTCCCTTTACTCACTCCGACGGGTAACCTGTCATGATAACGACACAACTGCATCAAATTATTGCTAGGTCGCAGCATATCAACATAATTCAATCTGTCCCAATGCACACTATGTTCTTGACACAACACTCTCCCCAACTATAACAATTTTTCAAAGCCTCTGGTGTTGCTGTTTTTTTTTTAAGGTATGGAGGACTTAGTTAAATCAAAGTGATAATAAAAATCCCATAATTTATTTATAAATATTTACTAAAAATACTTAAAAATGGGTATCTTGACAATAACGGCTGATACATGCTGTTTAAAATTAAAATTACATAAAAGTCCATCACTTAACTGGAATTTACAACAATCGAATGGTTAGAAGCAGTCTTCATAAACATTATTTATTTTCAGTCGTATCTAATATTGCCTCAGTGAATGCTAGTAGTACGGACAATGGAATAAATCCCTCGACCTTCATCCGCAATATTTGTATCAAAAATAATTTTAAGTACTCTGCTACTTTTTCACAGGGCTCCGAATACACTGATATGCATTTTCTGTAAGTTTCATATCAACAGCTCACGAAACGGGAATATTAAAATTGTTTTCTTTATTTCTCTAAAATCATTTGTTTCGATTCATTCCCTTCTTCAAATTACTAATGAGGACTAACTATATTATGTTTTACGGGTCCAGTATTTATAAGCAAGTCTATATCGAATCTTTTCCGCCTTGTTTCAGTACATATATCACCAGTCTTTTCCTGTCCGGAATGTTATGGAGCACCTTGAGCACTCATATACACAGTAGCTCTCCTCTCGTCGGACAACTCACCCGCGACAGCACTTCCGCACTCTAGTTCACAGTTGCTGCACATACACTCGTCCACCACAGTCTCTTACACACTAGTTCGTCGCTGGTCCTTTTCTTCGAAGACCCTGGATGCACTAATCTTCAATAGACACGTGTCACACTCAAGCCAGGTGGCAATTGCAAACCACATAACCTCCAGCTGTGGGTACATTTATATTGTGTGTGTCCTGATCCAGAACCTTCTTCACACCTCGAGATATGCCGAGGGAGGTGTTAGCTGGAACGCTCGTACATATGCTCTCGATTCTTAGACTCCTCTAGCAATGTGGAGCAGTGACATCATCAATATCAGATGTCATTCATCCCCCTTACCAGCCTGGCTACACAGTAGTGGCTAGGTTTGCCTGGTGGAGAGACATGTTGTGGTGAGCTACCTCTTGCTATGCCGAGATTGGCTGCATGAAACACTGTCCTTTCCTTGTGTATGTTATTCCCAAGCATTCTCTCCAACTTCTGGACATTCATAGAGCACAGGGTGGTTGATGTGGACAACTGTAGACTTCGCCTAAGTGCCCTGTCGACATGTCCGACAGACCACATCATTGATTTGCTTCCGGATCAAACAGTGCCTTCCCGACATTTCTGTAGCTTCGGGCAATACTCTTTGCATATTCAGGTGTCGTGAAGTGACACCAGTTGTCTGTCTTGGAGAAACCTCTTCACGTATTCTCTGGCCATAACGTGTTTCCATTGTCATGTTGATTTTAAGGCGCCACTGGACACATTCGTGGATGTCGACTAACATGTGATGTAGTTAACTGGCTTATTCTGATGTGGCTGTTTCTTCCACTGGATATCCAAACAGCAGGTCACCAGGAAGGTGTAGCTCTCCCTCAAAGAGTATCCGTGAAGAAGTTACCTTCGTTCACTCGTGGATTGCCGGACGATAGCATATGTCAGGAAAAGTCAGAGTACTTGAAGTACCAATACTTCGGTTGTCTTCCACAAATATTGCTAGATAATCCTCCAGGGTACAGTATATCCTCTCGATCATCCCATTTAACTGAGCATGTAATGCTGTGGTTTTAATTTTCGTAATTCCTAAAATATTTCTTACATCTTGGAAAATAGTAGTTGCGTATTTTTTCCCTTGATCAGAAAGAAGCTCGAGTGGCACTCCCAACCTGTAGAAGACACGCTCTAAAAGAGCATTAGCTACTATGCTGGCCTCATAGTATGGAACTGTTATGACCTCAGACCACTTGGTGAAGTAGTCTCGAACTATCAGGAGGTGCCGATTCCCTCTTTCAATTACTGGCGAATGCCCTGGCATGATAAATGTAGGGGACCTCGTCTCTTATCCCTCGGACCCTTCTTTCGGTACAGGTGTCACACAGAACTATTACTCAGAAACCTCCCAACAGTGGAGTTAGAAGTGTCTCTGTCGAGTGTCTTATTTACACCAGTGTCCACCTGCACCTGTATTACAGTTTTTTTTGTAGCATTTATGGGATTTTGCACTTTGATAGGACAAACAGTTGAATAACACCTATAGAATTACTAATGAGGACTAAATATATTATGTTTTATGGGTCCAGTATTTATTATGTAATGCTAACAAATCCTGTTGTTTTGGTAAAGTTTCTTGGCACATCGCAAGTGAACAATTTTTTTTGCAATTGCTACAGGTTTAGCATTGTCATTCAGTGTTTGCGAATTTATTTTCTTTTTCATATCCTCACATGTCGAACAAACATCCACCAGTGGTCTTCCAAATCTGTAGCCATAATTTTCATATACAATGCACATGATTTAATGCATAGTTTTCGCAGTAGGGACGATACCCAAGTACTGGATCGCTTTACTGCTGTAATGTGACTCTTTGCATGGGAATGATCGAGTGTGTTCATCGATAGTAAGGGTGACTTAATGTAGATATGCCTTAGTGAAGTTTTGTTGTTTACCACACATATCTACTGGTGACTTTCCTTCAGCAATGAGAGAAGTGAGACGAAATATCGCTCTATGTTTGACAGCATACGGAATAGAGAAGGCCTCTTTACACACTTAACTTTTTCCTGAACCATTGATTATAAAGTAAGAGTACGTAGTGTCACAATATTTAAGCATTTACATTATAGAATGTCTTTGTGCTAGAGAGGAATGTTCTATTATACCCGTAAGGAATGTATCTTGCTAATTATTTGGCAAACCATTTTTCAATTAGCATAAATTGAATTGCTTTTGTTCTAAAGTAAAGTTCTGAGTGCACTTACATTAGCATGAAAGTTTTGCATCCATGTTTGATTTATCTGCCACAATCTGTCCAGTTGTAGTATTCACATACGCCTCCTGGTGCAGATGATGTACACTGGAGAGTAAAAAAAAACTGGTATAGGCGTGCGTATGCAAATAACAGAGGTATGGAACTAATCAGAGTAACGCGATGCGGTCGGCAGCGCCTATATAAGACAACAAGCATCTGGCAAAGTTGCTAGATAGGTTACTGCTGCTACAATGGCAGGTTATAAAGATTTAAGTGAGTTTGAACATGGAGTTATAGTCGGCACAAGAGAGATGGGACATAGCATCTCCGAGGTAGCAATAAAATTAGGATTTTCGCGTACGACCATTTCACGAGTGTACAGTGAATATCGGGAATCCGGTAAAACATCAAATCTTCGACATCGTTGAACGGTCGTGAACGAACGGGACAAACGACGACTGACGAGAATCGTTAAATGTGACAGACATGCAACCCTTTCCCAATTTGGCACAGATTTCAATGCTGGTGCATCAACAAGTGCCAGCGTGCGAACTATTCAACGGACCATCATTGCTATGGGGTTTCGGAGCCGAAGGCTCACTCGTGTACTGTTGTTGACAGCACGACACAAAGCTTTACGCCTCGCCTTGTCCCGCCAACACCGCCATTGGTCTGTTGATGACTGGAAACATGTTGCCTGGTCTGACGAGTCTCGTTTCCAATTGTATCGGGCTGATGAACGTGTACGGGTATGGAGACATCCTCATGAATCCATGGACCCTACATGTCAACTGGGGACTTTTCAAGCTGATTGATGCTCTGTCATGGTATGGGGCGTGTGCAGTTGGCGTGAAATGGGACCTCTGACATGTCTAGACACGACTCTGACAGGTGACAGATACGTAGGCATCCTGTCCGATCAGCTGCACCCATTCATGTCCATTGTGCATTCCGACGAACATGGACAATTCCAGCAGGACAATGCTACACCCCACACGCCAAGAGCTGCTATCGAGTGGCTCCAGGAACACTCTTCTGACTTTAGACACTTCTATTGGCCACCTAAATCACCAGACATGAACATTATTGAGTATATATGGGTTGCCATGCAAGGTGCTGTTCAAAAGAGATCTCCACCGCCTTGCACTCCTATGGATTTGTGGACTGCCCTGCAGGATTCATGGTGTTTATTGTCTCCTGCATACCTTCAGACATTAGTCGAGTTCATACCATGTCGTCTTGCAGCACTTCTGCATGCTCGCGGGTGCCCTACACGATATTAGACAGGTGTACCAGTTCTTTTGGGGCTCTTCAGTGTGTAAATAAACATTCCGAACTCAATTTTTTACCTTCTCCATGGCATTTCATATTCAGATTCCACTTCTGCATAGCTTTCGTCACTACTCGACATTTTGATAAGCTGTACACAATGTGCTAAACCGCACCTTATACTATTACAAACAGTACTAAAGTGTAGCATATGATAATCAGTGGACAGATCCAACAGGGTGATGTGCTGCGATCTAGTGTTTCCTACAAAAGTATTAAGAAGTGAAGCACTGAATGGAATATGTGCAGCGATCTAGTGGTTCCTTCCATAGTTTTGAGAAGGGAATGATTCCAGGATTCATTCCCTTCTTCAAACTGTCACATAATTACCTACCCTATATCTCCGTAACAAACTTGGCATCATTACCTTAATGCTGATAGATGACTTTATGTATAAATATAATATTTTAAGCAAAAACTCAATTTATGATATTTTGTAATTCATTCCCTTTTTAAAACTGGTGGTTCAATTGTAAGTGCGTGTGTTTCCTGTCATTTATTTACCAGTTAATCTATAGCACACTACATTCCTAAGTACAAGGGGATACAACTGTGTCCAGTATGCCTTGACTGATGGGCCAGAGTGGATATCTCCAATCATCTTGGTCGACATCCAGCTTATTTCCACTCTATCTAGTATGGGATGCACTGGATTAGCATTTCGCTGATCATTCTTAATGCCTTTACTATCCCATGCAGGGGACCTGTAAAAGGATACAGATCCTTTAATTGTTGTCCTTTTTCCTGAATTGACACCCCACTCTTTTCCTTCTGATATTCACAATGATGAGATAACGATTAGTATGGTCTTTTGAAAAGTACATATGCATTATTATCAAGTTGTCCTGGCCTGTGCGATATTTCAGATTCATGTTTTTGCAGGTACTGCATCAAAAGGGTTGTATCTCATTTTTGTGGTTCTTGAAACTTATTAGCCAGCATATTGAAGCATGATCAGTTCTTAGGACATAATGTCTGCCATAAAGGTGAGGGTGAAAGTGTACGATTGCTTTCACCACAGCCAGAAGTACCCTGCATTTCACACAGTGATTTCTTTCATGTTTGTTTACTAAGTTTTTCAAGTATTCCTATAGCCTCTCCTATTCATCGCGAAGCTGAGATAACAAAGCCCCGATGTCTATATCACTAGCATCAGTATCTAGAATAAATTCATCCTCTGTACTCGGGAAATGGACTGGAGGAGATTTCAGAATTTATTTTATGTTATTAAAAGCAACTTCACACTCATTTGTTCAATGAAAATTTATTTTCTCTCGGTTAATTCATGTAGTGGTTTGAAAATCGTGGCGAACCCGGGCACAAATCGATGGTAGTCAGCACAAATGCTGAAGAAACTCTTGCACTTCAATTTCTGTTAGTTGGTGGTGACCAATCTCTTATTGCTCTAGCCTTCAGGGTCTGTTCGAATCCCATGGGCAAACATTATTTGTCCAAAGAAATACGTTTTATTTTGTAAATGGTGGCATTGTAAAGAACCAATTACAGATTGGCAGTGGCTACTTTTTGAAACAAAAGTGTCTCGGTTGGTTAGGTGCTCTTCAAATATCCTTCCTACGACGTTATCTAGGTACAACTGGGAAGTATCTAAGGTAAGACTTTCTCGATCAGACATTAAAAGTTGGCTGGTACAATGCATAATCTGAAATGCATAACCTTGAATTTCTGTCTTATCATTTAATTACTGGGGCCACCTCGCATTGCCAGTACCTGCTCGTCATGTCAAAAGTAGAAAACCATTGGGAACCTGCTAGGCTTTTCAGTGTGTCGTCTATGATTTGTATCCTCGGGAGTGGTTAAGAGTCTTTCTTGGTCACATTATTAGGCTGGCAATTAGCAACACAAAATCTTAGAGAGCCATCTTTTGTTTTAACAAGCACAATGGGATAATGCAATTGACTGACTTATGATCCAGTCACATCTAACTCTTTATCTGATTCACAATGATCTCATCCTCCTCATGTGAACTAGCAGTAGTCGCCTTGTTGGCAGCATTACAAAGCCTGGTGTCTCCTGTGTCGGTGGTAATGTTACACAAATTTGGTTCTTCCAAGCATCCCTGTTTTTCTCCATTAATTCATAGACAACCTTTTCTTGTCACCAGTCGAGGTTTTCTTTTGTTTTTATTAGTACATTCTGGTAGAGAATAAAGTTCTAATAATCATTACTAGCAAACTGTCAGAGTTTGAAAAATGCTGAAATCCTTGTTAAAATAATACTGCCTGATAGAATGCCACATTTCTGTGCAGGGTCAATTATGCCTAACCATCTGACTAATGTTCCATGGCATGTGTCTTTTAATAACAACTTTGTTAGAAGCAGCAAGCATAGCAGGCTAACTGCACACTACCAGGTACCTTATTGGAGAAGGTAAATCTTGTAGTGTTGACAGTACCAAATTGGTATTGCCTTTTTGTGGCACCTGCAGGTCGAGTGTTAATACTGCACACTAGCTTGCATAACACATGAAGACCCAAAAGGCTTTCTTTCTCTATTTCTGCTATGTAAATACTGCGCTCTCTGCTAAGATTGCCAAGTTTCAAGTGCACCCTTCTCTTGCCTGTAACGGGTGTGGTCACGCCCATTACTGTAGTCAAATAGAACTGTTCCATTGTGTTGTCGGACGATTGCTAGAGAGAAGGGCCGAGGATGTCCGGCTTCACCACTGTGACAGTCGCCAATTTGTCAACAACAATCTGGCAAGAAACATCATTGAAGCTCTCCACCACCAGTATGGTATCCGAGTCCTGTTTCACTAAACAAACTTCCCAGAAGCGTGGGGCCTTCCCTCCAGCAACCACGATATTTTGCCCTCAATATCGGTGTTTAAAATTTCCCGAATATTTTGAAATTTTACCTGCCCCACTTTACCTGCTTTAGGTTGCTCCAGTGCTGTTGTGGGCATTGATTTTCAGGTGCCCTAGTTTTCCACATCACCACCACTTGAATTTTGGGTGAGGGGCTTTGGAGCTCTGTAGTATGGACGCTGGTAGTGATGCCCCTCGTGGTTTTCGCCTAATTATTCAATGTATTCTTAAGGCTGTCATGATTTTCTTTTCTCAGCGTTGCTGCTCACACTGGATGTCGACACACTAGCTTGATGACTCTACCTCCAGTGCTTAGATCATGGCATCCTGCATAAAAAGCCGACTGCGATGACATCGCATGCTTCCTCGGGGCACTTTTCCAGATAGGTGGGGTAGGTGCATGATGTCCTGCCATAGCTCCTACATTAGTTCCCCAGGTCGCTGTTTGCTGTCTCGTAGTTGGGCATGATGGGTTTGTTGGAGGCATTGGTTACCGAAACAGCTGAAAGGCCTACACCAGTGTGGAGTATTCCAGTCGATGTCATTCTGGAAAGGACTGCATTATGCTTGGTGTTGGGCCCCCCACTAAAGCTCCGAGGTAGTAAGCCTGTGGCTCGTCTGTTCATTCAGAGTGGTGACGATCTTGGAACTGATGCTGGTATTCGCACCAAGGTGTCCATCATAGGAGTTGAATTAATTGTGGCACCTTTTCCCAACCCTGTTAAAGGTGTCCCAACACTGCAAAACCGCAGGGCCTCTCCTGTGATCGCTGAATTGGCAGTGATTTCAACATTCTCACTGGCCACACTCATCTACTCGGTCACACTATTTTGCTCTTCACTAACACTTTCTATTTTCTTGTTTACTTGTTTACTAACATTACTAATCTGACTTACTAATTTTAAATGTGTACACATTTTTTTATTATATTTGGTGATTTGCTTAAGGTTCAAAGATTTTTTATGATTTTATAAATTATTTTCATAGATTTTCCAAGACTTTCTTGCGATTTCGAAGTTTTGTAGTGATTTCCTAAGATATATATATTTTTTTGCGATTTTAGAAAATTTAGTATGCATCTCCCACCTCTTCCGAAGATTATTTTTGCTACTCCCAAAGATTTTTTTTATGATTCTCAAAGATTTTTTTTGAGACTCCCGAAGGATTTTTTGTGCGACTCTCATATGATTATTATTATTTTTTTTTTTTTTGCTATTCTCAAAGTTATTTTTATTGATTCCTAACGGTTGTTTGGCGATTTGAAAGCATTGTTTTGCGATTTTCAAAGATTGTTAGTAGGGGTAGCGCGGCAGTTTCACGACACTTGGGATTCATTAAAGGCCTAAGTGCCATTTGATTATCCTTGGAAGGGGTCTCGGAGAGAGGGATACTAATTGCCAGCGCTCTTTAACATGGGAAACAGATTATCCCCCCTTCCCTATAAACAAGGGATGTGTGTTGTGGTTGGCTGACGGGTTCTCCCACCTCTTCTGAGGTGTGTTGTGATTGGCTGTAGCATGTGGGGGTACCATTGTAGTGGAGAAAGCACCCAAGCGACATTTGTGGGACTGAAATTTTTCGAGGAAGTCTGATACGGAAACACAACTGACGAGGTTGGAAGGCGAGAATCTAGGGTTCTAGTAAGGAGGGTGTAGGGTTGGACCAGGAGGGTTGAGGAGTCTATCAGTCCTTGGTTCGAGACCAGTAGAGGGAAATTAGTTGTAATTACACATAATTGCGAAATGAGTAATTTCATAATGAATAAGTGCATGAACCGAGAGTAAGTACCGAGACTAAAAACATGTACCGAGAAAGTAATTACACAATAAGTATACGTCCTAACCAGTCTACTGTTATCTCACAAATGAGCTGTGAATTTCTAATATGTTTGTGATGTACGTCTGCCATATTGGTTGGTGTCGAATCCTGCCATTGGTAAGTGAAACTAATTACTTTTATACTGGTTTATTACCTGATTCGGTTCCTGTCGAGGATAATTAAACCGTAAATAAATGATTGCAGGAAAATTCCTTGGTACGAATCCCTTCGAGGATAAGAAAAACATAAATATATTTAAACTGGCTTAAACCTTGCTTCGATTCCCATCGAGGGTAAGCAATGCTTAAGTAAGATTGTATTGGGTTAGTCCTTGGTTCGAATCCCGCCAAGGTTAAAACATATATTTATACTGAGATACTCCGTACTTCGATCCCCATCGAGAGTAAATCAAGCGTAAATACATTTACAGTGACACATTCCTTGGTTAAAATTCCAGTTAAGGAAATACATATGTACCTATTTAGTCATTGGTTCGTCTCCTGACGAGGGAAAGTATATAGTAATAAAGCTACGCACTCGCTGTAGCAAGACGTTAACGCATAATTACAGAAGGAAATTACATTTAAGCTACTACTTGTAATTACACATCCAACCTCTATGAGAGCCAATACCATACTGAACCCCTTTACAGAGTTATGACCTCAAAAAATAATTCGAAGTAATAGCGTATCGAGAGTAAATATATACACAGTTACACACATATAGGGAGGAAGTACACAATAGAAGAGCTCGGAGCCTGGACGCAGACGAAATCTTAAAAACTTATAACCTTTGTTTAAATCTCCACCATCTGAAACGTCAAATAAGATAGACATATTTTTAAAAGTAATGTAGTCTTTGTCAAACATTGCACGCTTACCGCCTGTAAGCTGTCCAGAAGGGGAAGGGAAAATACTACGCGGAGATGAGTACACGAAACTTTCAGTGAAGGAAGAGACACTCCTACAATAAAGTTGAATCCATCCCCAAAACTTAAATTAATAATTGCAATGTTAATTTTAAACGTGCATGTATGTGTGTAGATCAGGGCGTATGCATCAATGATTGGTAGTATCGCATTTTGTATTCCCTCTTTGGGGAGAACCATCATTGTTGAAGCTTCGTAAACGATAACACAATGTTGCAAGTAAAATTCCATGCACATGTCGAAATGGAATATGACAATAAAAGCGTAAAAATTAAACCTTTTCAAGAATATATATTTCTAAGTTGTTACTTATTAACTATAAAAAAAATTAAAACGCTTACGTTACTCCAAATGAAATAATCGCTTCACTCAGAACAATAACGAATTCAAATCATGGTTTCCTGATATGGTTCAGTTAGGAAGTGACAAAAACCAAATTCTGGTAACATGCGGAGCACGGTTCTATGTTAAAAGTAAATATTTGTTTTAACTATACGTTATTTTTTTCCATAGAGCAAACAAGGATTCAATTCAGAAAACAAATTTTGTAACCAAACAATTTTCGTAAAGTGTCCCTCTTTTCAGGTGTATGGAGATACAACCATTTGCGAATGCATTGCGACATCCTACGTCACAAACATTCCGCAAGTCGTGTACATATGCTGCTACGTACACTAATATTTATTAATATGTCATTGCTTAAATTGCTCTCGATCCCTAAGTTCAGGAGTGACCGCACTTTCAACCCCTCGCTGACAACAGCTCCCTCCATTCCCAAACATCATTCCCTCACAAGAGGTCATAGTGGAAAACCCTCCCGGCTGACTGTGACCGCATATCCATTCGGCAAAACCAGAAAACCCATGTGTAAGCAATGTAACTAAAAAAAACCTAGCACCCCACAAAAAAAATGTATTTAAATAGTCCTATATATATCTGACCACACTTCAAACCAACCAAACATTATATTATACCAAATAAAAAACGACACTATCATCACAATCATATTTATTACATACTTAAAACATCACAACAATATATAAGAATAGAGAACTATAACATCGCATACATATTAACCTCCAGTATGTGTAGAACACGTGAAAAAAAACAAATACTACTGCGATAAATTGCGTTTGCACTTTACCATATGTTCCACTAATATATATTTTCTTGTAAACAAATAACCAGACAATATGCACCGAGCTAGATCACACTCAGGGTTCTTTAAACAATTTCTCCTTACGTGACGATACATATTACATCGTAAAGTAAATATCTTCCCACAAAAACGACACTGACAACCAGATGCTTGCGAGATTTCCACCGCAACACTTTATTCGAAAGTCAACGAATGTTTTTCCAGCTGCATATGGTCAGTAAACACACGCTGACATTTATCGCAACAATGTTTATTTCTAACATTTTTTCCCAAACAAGTACTTTTTTGATGTCTTCTCAAATTGCGGATTAAAGTAAATTTCTTGACGCAGTATACACACAGACGATGAGGTTTTGTATTATCTTCCAAAGTAGATGGCGGTGACGAATTTGGAGACGTATTCGAATTAGTAGTTGCTGTTAAGGAAAAATTTCAAATAATCGCATGTTTCCTTAGTGCATTGTCATTGTTAAACAAACGAAGACATAGTGTAAAACTATATTGTTTCAATTTAGGACTTTCGGAACATACCCTCATTTCATGTTGCGAACATAACGAAATGAGGTAAATGTTTGACCACAGAAACCGTTACCGACGGCAGCTACAGAAGAAATTTTATTCGATCGAAGAGTAATGATATACTTTGTTGGCCAACGATACTCTAGCGCGCGTGATGACGGACTGCCGTACACAGTTTCTCTACGCGTATTGATGATGTCTTTGCGTTCGGTGTGATCACGACTGTCAATTGTCGGTTTGGTCATAGTATATAGGTTACGTTCACCTTCACGAAAAAACGCTGTTTTGGAAACAGACGGCGAATCCCGGAAATCGCCTGTCAGTTACTAAATGCAAGTGAAATGTTGCTTGTCTACGAAAATAAAAAGGAAAAAGCCCACTTTCGTATAACGTTTAATTCCTTTATTGCGGCGGTAAAATTGAACGAAGTTGTAAAATTAATTTTTTGTTTTACGTTTATCAGTTTGTTTATTATAGTTTATTTTTATTTTTAATATATTATAGGCACTTTCTTAGTTATTACTGATGGTAGGTAGTTTAAGCTAGGTATTGCAGAAAGGCATAATATTTTACTGTGTAATTGATTTCGCAACTAACGACGATATAGCTAAATACATAGTATCACTTTTTCACATAAGTATGTTATGTTTAACGTTACGCGTAATGAAAACAGTCGTTATAAATATATAAATATTGTACACAAATTCAAATATTATTTCGAAAAAGTCTCTATCCTTAATTACATTCGCAAAATATTATATTTTATAAACTACAAATATCCGAATTAAACTCATTGCTTTCGAAGTAATTTATGTTGTACATAACCTCATTTCATCTTGCTTGAAATATTTTATTAAAGGTATTGACTTCACAAAACCATTTTACATGAATATGATTATTGTGTGCATGTGTTTTGTAAGTATTTAATTACGTTTTGATTAACTACTAATGCTTTTGTTTTGGAATATAGGAATTATTATGTTGGAAAACAGTGTAAGTCGGCATGCAGTACGGAGTTAAGTAACGCTGTTTTTATGTATCCGTAAAATTCCACGCACTATATTTCCTTAAAAATGCGTGTTTATTTCAGTTTATGGTAAATGATAATAAAAGGAAATTTATGTTCGTATGGCATCCAGATGACTTAGATGTTTAAATAATTGAGCATTATTACTTCGACAAATGGATGCTGGACATAAACTGTTACCAGTTGTGTAAGTTACAGAATTAACTAATAACGGCTTAATAGGCATACAAAAATTATGGTATAGCGGCGTTTTTTAATTAGTGAGCAAATACACGTCTGGAACTGCGTGCTATTTTATTTCGCTAAACAACAGTCACGGGCCCTAGTGAAAAATATGTGTATACTGTATACAACAATGCAACGACGTCACGTACCGTACATTAATTTATATTTAATTTCTGATTATTACTATTTTGGTGGTATAAGAACATTGTTAATATATTCAGACTAACATTAATTGTAATTTAGCATTGAAATACATTTTACAGACCCTAACATTTTCATTTAAACGAATAGATATGGTATTTGGCGTATTTTATTCTAGTGTCCGCCATCTTACCTTTTTATGCCTTGAATATAGGAGAAATTCGGCCTACGAAAGCAATGACGTCATTAAAGTTCGATGAGCTTCATATGCGAAGACGGTAATGCTATATCGCTCGTCAACGAAGTTTGTTCAGAATCAACCCTCTGGCTAATACTGACGGTCTCTAGCATTTTGAACGAAGTGTATGGGGATAGCGTTCCCGTCTCTGTACTGATTCCCCTCCTGCACTTTCACGAGGCGACCTTGCAACACAAGTTCTCTTACCCCCCCCCCTCCCCCCTAAACGAGGCGTCACTAAGAGTTTGTCGCACAGTAAATGCATTATTTTTCAAGTCGCGGTGTTCGAAAATGGGAGACCAACGGAGATTTAAGTTACATTTTTCAGCCCTTACATTGTTGACTGTCATCATGCAATATTAGTTTAAATGGTTGAATAGTATGTGAAAAATAGGTGTATTGTCTGGTACAATTGGGTAAACTGCTTGAAAAAATTTCATGGACGTGCGCATGAACACAAACCACATACACACTGCTAGACTGTGGTTATTCTTGAGTTAATGACAAAGCCACAGCGACAATACACTAATAAAATAAAACACTAAGATGAGATATTGGGAGTTGATTAGCTCATTGTTTGACTTTCATATCAAAAGTCACGAGTTCGTCAGGAGGACGTAACAGTTAAATGACCTTTTCTCGGGGACACTACTATAAGTTTATGCCCAAATATAGTGGTACGATATACTTACCACTAATAAATTTGATTTCTACGGACGATCTCTGAGGGCCCAATCCGCTAGGGGCCGACAAGATCTCTCTCTTTATATAGCAGGAATGGGGCTGGTCGCACACGCCAGTGTCCGCGAGGTGGACTGCCCAGCGATCTGGGGACAGCACACGACACCTAAATTGTGGAGCCGCGCTTTTATAAAGTCCTGCTGTCTACGTATATTATTTGGTGTTCCGACTGTTTGTCTACAGATGACTCACCCTGGCGATGCCTTCCTCTTTTCTTCACATATGGCCGTGCGATGCTTAGTTGGAACGGAACGGCTATAACAATATGCATATACATACTCTTAAAGACACGCCGCACGCACAGGCTGGAAGGTTATCTCATAAACCTTTATTTTGCCAAACTCTGTAGCATAGTTGGCTACACACTGACATATGGTGCGAGGGGTTTTGTGTCAGAGTACCTGGCAAGGCATTTTAACTAAGTGTGCTATATCTACGAAACTATGTAAGCAATAATAAATTAACTTTGAATACAGACATTATATATGCAAGCATCAAATGAGTTAATACACCAAATCAAATGCAAAGCACAAATTGTCAGTTTTATTGATAATTGCCTATTCGGTCTACATAAATACAAAACTGAAAAAAAGTATTTTACTATAAACCACTACAAAATTAAAATATCTTCAAAATATATCACAAAATACAACGTAAATATACCATTAAGTAACATACTGCAGTTTTCAAAATAAAACATATATTTAGTGTTGTATGTTTTTCATTAAATCTCTCAGGCCTCATTTCACACAGAGTCGTGAATTAAAATGACGAGCTGTTTTTCTGGCTTAAAATCACCTTGAATTTACACAGCAGGCTGGGTCTAACAAATACTCGTACAGCTTATAACTAATCCTGCAGTTTTTAAAGTATAGATTCAACTTGTAGTCAAAAAGAAATTAATGCATTATATAAATTATTTATTGCAACCTATTGTATAATCCACAATTTTATACCGTTACAACAGGGACAATACAGTACAGTGGCCTCACTACTGCCTCCTCTCACGTCACCTGTTCTGGGCAGGTGTGTGTGTGGTGTAAAAAGGGGGGGGGGGNCCATATCACTAGTTGTATGGATAAGCATTAGTAGGGGCTATAAATTGGCACACTGCTACGGTAGTTATCTGTTTTAAATATTTCCGTTTTGCGGAGTTCCATGTTCATTAAAATAAATACCATACAATGGGAATATCAACAGTTAAGACAATTTTTGTTTGCAGTCCATAATTGTATTCCATTTATTTTGGCTGATTTTCTGTTTTCACTCCCCGAACTATGCATTTGTTGGGTAAAAGTTGCTGACGTCTGAAATTTTTGCATTATTTCGAAGTTAAATATTTGTAGATTGTTACCGAATTTTTAAATAAGTCTTCGGGTTTAGCATGGCATATTTGTATTTCAATTTTATTTGTAGTTTTAACATAAAAGTGCCTTACATAAGTAATACAATAATATCGATAAACAATAGTTTTTATAATAAATTGGCTTCCCATAAAAATCCCGTTATTAGAAGGCTCGGAAACTACCACCGGACGTAAAAAAAGGAATAAATAACCAACCAATTACAAAACTAAACTTATCTATAGATAAAATCTCAATGTGACTTAAAAAAACTATACATTTTGTAATAACAACACGTATTTTATTTGTTTACGATTCTCTGAGCGTTAAATTACTGGTTCATTCCCGGTGTTTAGTGCTGGCAGAGGGCCAAATCAGCAGTGGGTTTGTTTAAAGTTTGTATTTTAAATTTAGCAGATTTAGTATTGTACCCATACACTGAAGAGCCAAAAAACAGGTACACTTACCTAATATCGCGTAGGGCCTCTGCGAGCACGCGGAAGTGCCGCAAGAACACGTGGCATGGACTCGACTAATGTCTGAAGGTATGCAGGCGGCAATTTACACCATGAATCCTGCAGGGCAGTCCACAAATCCATAGGAGTGCGAGGTGGTGGAGATCTCTTCTGAACAGCACGTTGCAAGGCATCCCATATACGAGTATGGTCAATAATGTTCATGTCTGGTGATTTAGGTGGCCAATGGAAGTGTCTAAAGTCAGAAGAGTGTTCCTGGAGCCACTCGGTAGCAACTCTCGGCGTGTGGGGTGTCGCATTGTCCTGATGGAATTGTCCACCTCCGTCGGAATGCACAATGGACATGAATGAGTGCAGGTGATCGGACAGGATGCCTACGTATCTGTCACCTGTCAGAGTCGTGTCTAGACATGTCAGAGGTCCCATTTCACGCCAACTGCACACGCCCCATACCATGACAGAGCATCAATCAGCTTGAAAAGTCCCCAGTTGACATGTAGGGTCCATGGATTCATGAGGATGTCTCCATACCCGTACACGTTCATCAGCCCGATACAATTGGAAACGAGACTCGTCAGACCAGGCAACATGTTTCCAGTCATCAACAGACCAATGGCGGTGTTGGCGGGACAAGGCGAGGCGTAAAGCTTTGTGTCGTGCTGTCAACAACGGTACACAAGTGGGCCTTCGGCTCCGAAAGCCCATATCAATGATGGTCCGTTGAATAGTTCGTACGCTTGCACTTGTTGATGCCCCAGCATTGAAATCTGCGCCAATTTGAGAAAGGGTTGCACATCTGTCACGTCTAATGATTCTCGTCAGTCGTCGTTTGCCCCATTCGTTCAATCTTTTTTTCCGGCCACAGCGATGCCGAAGATTTGATGTTTTACCGGATTCCCGATATTCATGGTACACTCGTGAAATGGTCGTACGCGAAAATCCAAATGTTATTGCTACCTTGTAGATGCTATGTCCCATCTCTCGTGCGCCGATTATAACACCACGTTCAAACTCACTTAAATCTTGATAACCTGCCATTGTAGTAGCAGTAACCGATCTAGCAACTTTGCCAGACGCTTGTTGTCTTATATAGGCGCTGCCGACCGCATCGCGTTACTCTGATTGGTTCCATACCTCTGTTATTTACATACGCACACCTATACCAGTTTTTTGGCTCTGCAGTGTTTATTACCCAGGAAATGCGCAATATTCAATTTTGCGATATGACTGAACCTCTGGCATACCCTTAAATTATATAAATGTAGATGGACTACAAAAGTATACCTTGTCGCATGAATTTGGTGGAGATTATAGAATTGTTTCTCGAGATAGGACATAAAAGCTTAATTTTGCATGTTGTGCTATCTTTTAAAATGGCGAAATAAAATTGAAACAATTTGCAATGTTACATATATATATATATACATGTACAATGAATAGCCAAAAAAACTGGTATAGGCGGGTGTATGCAAATAACAGAGGCATGGAACCAATCAGAGTAACGCGATGCGGTCGGCAGCTTGATCGGTTACTGCTGCTACAATGGCAGGTTATCAAGATTTAAGTGAGTTCTCTCTGTGTGCATTTTTCTCTCTGGGCATTTTTCTTTTTTAAGTATTTTTAGTATTTTTTCTTATTAATAATATTATGAAAAGCTGTACCACAGAAACAAAGTACATTTTTATTACATTTTACATTCGGTGTTTATTTACATATATATATTTCTTCCCTAAAGGCATTAATTTTTTTTTGCTGGTTTTCCATCCATCCATCGATCTGAAACTGGTATCATCTGCTGGTATTGCCCTCCCACTTTACTGCCTGCATAGCTGCTAAAGCTACCATGCACGCGGATCTCAGACCCGGGGACAGAGCAATACAGTATACTCTTACAGCACTACGGAGATATAAAACAAAAAATTTTAATCTCCATGGTGCTGAAAAATGTACAATGCTGAAAATTATGCAATCCTAGGATAAAAGAACACCGTGGACAGAAGAAACAACAAAAAGAAATTATGCTAGATAGAGGAAGAAAAGAAAGATAAGAAGTACATATATGTATATGGTGGGTAAGAACTAGAGATTATAATGGGTAAGATGTCACAAATAAAATATTTCACCCCTTGCAACTCCAGTCAAGGATAAGGGTTGCAACCCCCAGGAATTTGCTTTAAATCCTGGTCAGAGTCCCAAAGAGATGTTGAATCCCCAATCCCCGTGCATGAGTGCACAAGCGAAATTGTCGAAGTGAAATTGTAGTTGTAAAAATGTAAAGTGAAAATTGCTGGTGGTGGTGGTACAATGTCTCTCATGTTATCAGTTCTTTAAACCCTATTCGTCTGTGCGTGCGTGCTACATACAGCATGGTAAAAAGTAAAATTTTTAACTGCAAAAACAATTATTTTCACTGTTAAAATATTTTATCACCAAAGTGAATAATTATTTAGAGCCTTTGGTAGAGGGGTAAGGGAAATCTCTGTAGATTTAACATTCCGTCCATGCCCCCAAGGAAAAGCAAATGAGTGTTTTATAGCTGGAGAATGTGGGGGATCTGAAATCGCAACTGATTTGACACCCCAGAGGTCAGGATTGCCCTTGCATCCCGGCCTCATTCATACAGGAGATACACATTATTTTGAACATGCCAGTCTCCCCCCCTCCTGCTAGTTCATTGCTTCAATCATCATCGTACATTCATAATCAATTATACATTACATCTTCCATTTCCGAAGCAAGAGCACGTTTAGACACGAACAAGACCAGTGTTGTTCGCACACACTACAAAGGTGATTAGGGTTTACATAATGTGATTTTAATTTTCTAAGTAATGGACACTTGTACTCTGTTTACAGATCACATATTTTTACTTTTCATTACACTAAATTTCCAAACAACATTTTTGTTCCAGTCCAGAAACGAACACACAACTATATATTTCGACACTTGGCCATTTTATGATTTCCCAGCTTAATTTTTCTTACTTTACATCACGATCTTGCAATGCCTAGCTATGATAATGTTTTGTTAACAATGCGCTAGCCATTTTACTTTTTTTATCTCATTAATACCACAGAAAAGGAGGTAAGAATTTGTATGATCTCGTGCTACCATCGCTATACACTATGGTATTTTTTAAAATTATAAAACATATTTGGGAGTGGAATCCATGAACCTTGATTAACATGGTGACGTCCAAATGCTAACTGAATGGATGTCATGTTTAGATTTTAAGAAATCTGTCTCGCACATTGTAGGTAGCCAGACGGTCGTGGATTATAAGAACATAAGCCTCGGTATCGGCTAGAAAATTTTTGTTCCCAGTCATTTCTATGCTAATATCTATTACCCGACTGTTAAGACTGTCATCCTGCTTGCTCATGTCAAAAACTAGTAGAGGCGAAGTGCACACAAAATAGCTCGATTGAAAATGTCAGAGACGATAATTGTCCATATTATGATTTTTGAAATTCTGCATACATTTGGTATGATAACATTTACTTCCCATTCGAAAAATACAAGTTGAAATCTCCGCAAGGTAAATTTTCAGAATTGCAGAACATTGCAAAATTTTTAATTTGTATGTAATCGAATGTGGAACGGTCAGCTTAAAATACATTTTTTCCTCTCCTGAAATGCTAGAATATTGTATCTAAGTTTCTCATTCGCAAAACTTGATTTTACATTCTAGTTCACATTTAGATGTTGCATTAGGTTGAGGTATGTTTAAACACTCCACGCGCGGAAAGTAATATACATGTTTCATCCTTTCTCCACATATTTAAACAAAAATGACCCGTTTCGACATTTTCACCTGAACATGGGGCAGCAACCACTCGGTCGTATGTATTGATAACGTTACGTTTTCACCTGAACACGGGGCAGCAACCACTCGGTCGTATGTATTGATAACGTTACGTTTTCACCTGAACACGGGGCAGCAACCACTCGGTCGTATGTATTGATAACGTTACGTTTTCACCTGAACACGGGGCAGCAACCACTCGGTCGTATGTATTGATAACGTTACGTTTTCACCTGAACATGGGGCAGCAACCACTCGGTCGTATGTATTGATAACGTTACGTTTTCGGTATTCCCAGTCGTTTCCCGGACAACATTCATTTGCGTACTTGCTAAAAGTATGACCAGGTCCTACTTTGAATTAATTATGACGTGTTTGTAATCTACTGCGAAACAGAGCGACATCGATAGCTGATCACAAATTTAAAATCTTCCCCTACTGTAAACTGGTACTTCATAATCGGCTTCGAACCCCAAACAGCCATTTTTGCTTCGGGTAGTTGGTTGCGCGTGATATATATAGTTTCTTACAGTACATGTTATGCCACATCTCTGCAATAATCAACTTCGCATCCATTTGGCTCATATATAATTATATTTATCATATGAAGTATACCATATCTGATTATTTTGGTGGTTGTAGGTGCTGAGCCATCAGCCTTTGTGACGAATACCCAGAAGTATAAAAACGAGTTACATGGTACCGTAAACATGTTTTGATTTTATACTGGTATGCGAATCTCGGACGATAGTGTATATGGACCTGGGTTATAGCGAACAGATGTATGGAATTCAGTCTTCATGATGCTATATTCGTAGCTAACCGACTCTTATAAGTAACTCTCCATTTATATTTCNAACATTAAGTAACTCTCCATTTATATTTCTTGCAAACTTTCACTCCTAAACTTCTAAGGAAACGTATGTTTTCACGCGTTAATGTGCTGGTAGTCTGGGGTTTATTGAGCTTGCTTTTGATATGAGATGTAATTTTTAAACCTTTTTGAAATTCTACTCCATCTTTCTTCAATTGTAAGCATAATGTCACCTCTTCGTCTCAAAAATTTATTAAACGATTATCTTGATCTACCGATTTTATGACCACTTCTTGTATATACCTTGACTGGTGCATAAATGAGCATTTTAGGAACCTCGACCAGCTTAAAAAGAGGCGAAACTAAAGCAAAGAACTCGTGAAGTGCCGACTCTGTTTCCCGTTAAGACAGGAGTAACCAATTAGATTGCATATAATTCTTATTACATTTACCAGCAATATGTTTAGAGGAAGCGCAGATTCGCGTATTTTATTCGCTACGTAAAATTTATTTTCAAATCCAAGCATGTGGGCCAGAGTATCATTTTTCCAAAAATCAATATTTGCAGAATATAATATTTCGCTTTCAAGAGTATTAGTGTTCCCACGAAGTAGAAAAGCAATGCTGTCCGACTGCAAAGCCTCCCTCAGAAAGGTAGCGATACACCAGTTCAGTCGCTGGGTGAATGAAAATACTGATTCCTACAGTGTTGCCTGCTGAAGAACATTGCAAGCACACATAATATGTTACTGCGTGTTATTTGGAGTTTTTGGAATATCTCGATAGATAGCACCTTTCAGGTAACCCGAAATAAAAAGTCTAGGTGGTTAAAGTCAGGAGACCGAGCATGCCACTGAACTGGTCCTCCACGACCAATCCACCTACCTGGATATTTTCCGTCCAGAAGACTATGTGCATACACAGCTTTATGTGCTGGCCATCCTAGTGCTGGTTCCAAATTATTATTCTGTTCGTTAGAGATATCTCCTCCAGAATACCAGGAAGATTTGTTTGTATGAAGGTGGCATACTCCCTGCCGTTATGGTTACCATTCCCAAAATAAGGCCATATAACCTTATTGCCAACTATCCCACGACAGACGTTAGCTCACCGTTGATGCTGATGGTCCATCTGTCTAAGCCATCGTGGGTTATCGATGTCCTAATAATGTATGTTCCTCGTATTCACTTGCCTGAGGAGAATGACGATTTATATATTAAAAGAACATCCGAAAAAACGTTTAAGTTGGCGAAAATTTGATGCTGTGCCGATTGACTGAACTCGACTCGATTCTGGAAATCATTCCCATGCAATTCATAGTGTAAGTGTACATGATAGGGATGGAACATATGACACTTAAGGTGGCCGCCTGGTGGCAATAATTTTTCGCCAGGAGTAGTTTTGTCCCAAGAATTCCCGCGAGACTCCAGTGGCAGCTTTTGGAAGTAACAATCGTGCGAGGTGAAAGTGGAGAGCAGAAATTCCTTTACCTAATTTCCTCGTATTCCTTTCAATCTTCTTTTCCTACCACATTTTCTCCCTCCTCTTCCAATGTCTGGCACCGCACTCATTATTCCAGGCGATACATGCTCCGCTACCCCTCCTTTGTCCTCAACTGTCGGAAGGGTCTTAACCAAGCATGGGGGCGATTTTTCCCTATGCTAACAGCCGGTCTTACCATCCCAATAAAACAGGACAGCAACGAAGCGTTTTGAGGAAATATGGGCCCAATCCGAGCATAAAGCTGAGATCCCCATTAATTATTTTAAATATCGCAACGAAGACACCGAAATTGGTAGCCTTCTGTAAAAAGCAGTTTGTTCATACTGAATTGACAAACAAATTATTATATAGTGTTGTTAAAGTTATTGACGGCATTCATGAGTAATCACCATCAGGGGAAATATTTATACATTATATTTTACACATGCTCATATAAGTAACGTGAATTTTGGAAACGTTTAGACAGTAATAGAAAAATTGTCAAAACAAAAGTTGTAGTCAAACATGTTTGCTACAGAGTAAGCTAAACAACATACTGTTTTATCGATTACAGTATTAATGGTAACCATTATTGTTTTGAAAGTGTTATTTCTTGATTGTCTAAAACGTAGATTTAAAATATCGTCGTAAAATAATTTTGATCATAAATTTTTATGGCAATGATTGTTTGGTTTCTTTGGTAACAACAGCTTTTAGATGCGTGCGATGCTATACCTATTGGCCGGAATCTTTGGAGTTTTATAGATTTATTATTGTAATTACTTGTTGCCAATTTTTGGCATCGTTTCAGCCATGTTTTTTGAGATATTGTATCAGTTACTTGAAGTGGATCCCAGGGCAGGGCATGAATTGATTTATTTTCTAAAAGAGTTCCGTTACATGACAGAGAAACAAGTATGCTAAAATACATTATTTCTTACAGATAGCACTGAAGAGAGATCTATGTGAGTTTCTTTAGAATGTCAGAAGTAACCACGATAAGGAGAACTACTATTGAGCAAAGGTTTTGTGGACTTTATAATGTGCCCATTTGGCCCGTGAGCCATTCATACATTTCCTGAAGTTATTACATATAGAAATTCCACAATTTGAAGTGTATCAAAATTAAGCAAATTTTTTTTAAATTCAAGAGTTTCCGAAAGATTATTATTGTTTTAATAATGTGGTAGTGCGAAATTTTTTTTGCTGTGTACACTTATTTCCTTTCACTTTTATATTATGCTGTTTTCATGACCCTCCCTGTAGTCTTCGGAAATGCCAGCTAGATAAGTGCAGCCGTCTACAATCAGTATGGGGGACCTGGCATCGCTACATAGCATGCAGGATGCCCTGGCCAAAGCATTAGAGGTGGAATCAGCAAAGTAGGAGCGTATGTTCCGGTGTGCAGTAAAGGCAGCTACCCCGTGCAATGACGATGAAGGTGGTAGCATCCAGGACGTCTTGAGGAAGCATCGGGAATTTTGGGAGTGTGGCCCGACAGGAAATGCAGGACCCGGCAGCCAGACGTACGACCGAGAGCTAGTTGAGAAGACTGGAGGTGGTGCTAGGGGAACTTCTGAACACTGTAGAAGCTGCGACACCTGTCCCCTCGTCGATGGAAGCGCGGAGAATGCTAGAGGCACTTACAAGCCTGGCGTTCTAGGGATGCCACCCGAGACTATTCATCGAGAAACTGGCAAAGGGCAGTTGTACCAACAATTGGAACTGACAGCCACAGTAATGCCTATCCAAATCACAGGCCTATAGGAACTACTGACAACATCCTATATGAGGGAACAAAGAAAGATTTCTATATGATGGTAGCTTTCCAGCTAGCCAAACAACTGAATATTAAACACAGCTTTGACATAGCGAGCCAAAATGCAGGGTATGATTAGCTACAATCTTTTCTGATTCGCAATCCTGAACTCTCAGTGAGAAAGTCAGAGGGCATTTTTAGGAATAGGGCTCTTGGAATTAATAACGAAGTTGTAAAACAGTTGTTTGAACTACTATAAATTATTTTAACTGAAAATTATTTTATAAATATGTCTGGACACATTAAAAATGTTGATGAGAGTGGGTTACAATTGAACAATAAAGCAGGAGATGTTGCAATAAAAGTATCAAAATATGTCGGTGTTATGTCTGGAGCAAAGAGTGAAACCATTTCTGTCGTGTGTTGTTTCAATGGCAAGGGAAACTACTTTCCTCCCTTTTGCATTTTTATTGGGAGAATAAGAAACTGGAGTTAAGTGATGGCATGCTTCCGGGTTCTGTTATAGAACTGAATAATAAATCAGCTCTGTATTATTTTTGGACTGGTTAAAAAATCACTTTTTTTCTAGAAAGCCTGCCGGAAAAGTATTGTTGCTTCTTATGGACACTCCTCCCATTGCAGCAAAGTGGAAATGCTCGGATTTGCTTATGAACATGGCATCATTTAGCTCAGACTCCCGAGTCATACAACACATTTCTTGCAACCACTTGACAGGAGCTTTTTTAAATCTTTGAAGTCAAACTACAACAAAGAATGCTATGTTTTCATACAAACAATCCACCATGACAAATTACGAGACTACAGTTTGGCAATTTGCTAGGGTGTACTTTATCCAAGTCAGCAAATGTGGGAAATGCAGTTTACGGGGTCAAGGCATGTGGAATTATTCCGCTAAACATGTATGCATAGCTGACAAAGATTACCTGACACCTAGTGAGGATTCAGCATTTATCACCCCTGAAAAAAAATAGGTTCAAGTGAAACACAACTTACTGAAGCTGCTGAAATGAACTCAAATCAACAACACACTCCAAACATGTGTTTAACATCAAACTAAGAAGGAATCATAGGCACTGATAGGCCTATGCCTCCCCTCGAATCTTCTCTGCCTAGAGAAAATTTAAAACACCCCATTAATGATGAATGCCTTGCGATTCCTGGGACTTCGTCTGGGACCACTAGTGTTTGCGAAGCCGAAGAGGTCGACAATCCCACTCCAATTAAACTATTAACAATATGTCGCCTATTCCGATCTTAAAGAAATAAAATACCGCCCGCGGTAAGACTGCAAGTGTTTCGAAAATACTGAATTGGAAGGAACAATACATCACAGTACACAAGAAAAAAAATGATAAAACTAAGAAAAAATAAGAGAAAAAGAAGAAAGAATAAGATGGAGAGAAGAAACTCATCAATCTAGGAGAGTTTGGTATTAAATTTAAGAAACAAAAACACCATACGATTTTCTTGTCCGGTTTTGTATGATGACGGTAACAATGGCAACAGACGAAGATGAATGTGTTGGGTGTAGTGAGGACTACAATACAACAAAGAGTACAGAAGAATGGATTAGGTGCACACTGCACAGTGTGCTCCCGTTGTTTGCATGAGAACTGCCCAAAGTACAGAAATAAGTGTGATGTCTGTGGAAAAAAAAAAAATTGTTACAGTGTTTGAAAAACTAACTGAAAACATGAAACGTCTTTTACAGTATTCTGAAGTATTCACAGTATTGTCTCATTGTGTGCCACAAATTATTTTTGTTTAACTGTGTAGTTAAATCCGATGTTTAATGACTCTTAATGCAGGTCCATCTCTCCCATATAGACTGGCCCATCTAATCCTGGGTATATCGTATAGTTGAACCAATAGTGCTAAATTTTGAAACTTTTTGTTGGTTTTGTTTATATACATTTTATGTTTATATCATTGTGTACCACAACCATAGCTCACCGCTATATCTCAGCGAATTTTACTTTAACAATATAATGGAAAATATAAAAATTATAGCAGGTTAAAAAACGGTGGTCCATCTCTCCTGGACTTACCCTACAGGATGAAACTGAACCCTCCCGACAAACTTCGACAGGTTATTCCTCATAAAAAAATAGGTCGAAAATATATACACGACATATAGCCTACATCTATTCGGAAGGGGTGAAAACTGCCCTTGAAAGTGTACTTGAAGCAGAGTTTTTTTGCTAGTAACGCAGCAAGAATGAACTATAAATATCTGAGTTTCTGGATACTGCATTATTAAACGACGACATGCAAAGCACAAAAATTATGGGCTCAAATATAATTTCCCCCCTTCCCCCAATCCATGAAATGTAAAGTGTTAGCAGCACATTTGTGCAAATAATATTGTAACTGTATCTCTTTGTTTGTTTCCTGTGGATTTGTAATCAACTCTACATGGAAAACAAATAGTACATATTTTGTTATTAAGCTAAATGCTGCCGTTTTAGAGAAATTAATTCACAATATGCCAACAATGAATCTCAATGTCTGGCTCATAGCAAAACATTTGCTGTTGTAAATGAAACCATGTAATGTTGGAACAAGTCGTGTCTCATGCAGTGACCAAACTGCTCACATCCCAACATGACGAATTGGACTCGATTCCTGGCAGGTCGACACGAATTTTCGTGTCTGGGCAATGTGGCAGACGTTAACATTGACCAGTGGGTTTTTTTGGGGTACAACTCGTTTCACCACCACGTAATTTCGCCATTGCTCCATCTCCACCCCAAGTTACTTTCATCGGCTCTGAAGATATCTGTAATTTAAAGCCACCAAAATCTGTTACACTGTCACTGAAATGCGAATGTGTGGTTGCATCAATGTGAGCGTGCTTTACGATTTACACTTTTATTTCTCAAAAGAAAAAATGAGACTTAGTTGAAGTAAACGAACAAGTATTCATCAACATACCGTTAAACCATCATACAGAAACTGTTCGAAGTGGCGACCACCCACATCATTACAGAGACGGCAACGACGAAGAATCGATGTGTGAACTCTCTACAATAAACCAGGAGTATGGCGAATGTTATCGCAAGCAGTCTCTATTCTAGGAAACATATCGTCTTTGCATTGCACTTAACACTCATATACCATGTTCTTAACATGTCCCCAAAAGAAAAAAATCCAATGGGTTCAATTCTAGTGACCGATGTGGCCAGTTTTTGGACCATCTCGACCTATCCACTTTTTTCGGGTGAACGGCATTGAGATGGTTCCTGGCTGCGATGCTGAAATGTGGCGGTGTTTTTTCGTGCTGAAACCAAACGTGTTTGCAGACTTAGAGTGGCACGTCTTCCAACAGTATAAGTAGGGTATTTGCAAGGCAATGTGTGTACTTCGCACCAGGCAATCGCTCTTGCAGCACATGATGACCTATCACATTGCCGTTCACAATACCAACTCACACATTACTGGAAAAATCTGATGTTGATGGCTTCGGTTTCTTGTGATGTGTGAATTCTCGTCGTCCCACACATAGTTTTTCCGTGAAATGAATGCACCCTCGTGGGTAAAGCACGCCTCGTCTGAAAAGGAGGCATGGACTTCCCAGCCAACGCATTGTGAACTGGTACGAGGACCCCCTTCAACCCTCTGTAACACGTATTCGTCAAACACGAGTGAATGAAGAGTTTTATGTCTTCCTGTGCTGTCCATTAGCATCTCATATTAGCCCCTCTCTCGCAGACGTCGATCGACAGCGGAAAATGTTGTGTGATGTAATGACGACGATTTGGATGCCAGGTCTGGTAAATGCAGCGAGCTTCCCTACCATTACCACGAGCTTCTATATATGCGAGATGCATATCCGTTAACTCTAGCCACGAATATCGCAGCATGCTGGGGCCTTGCAGACCTCGAACAGGCTCTCCAATCAGTGGAAATTTACGGGTAACAACTCACATGTGAAGTAGTTAAGGAGTCCTCGATGGATGTCATGAATGGACGTGCGTGGCATGGTGCGATGCGGTACAACACAAAACCGTCCAATGTTCTGCAGGTTACACAACTACACTAGGTATCTGTGACATCACTTATAAACGGAGCAATTTTTATTTTGTGAAATAAATGTGTACACCTTAAAGAATGCTGTTCTTGTGGCAAACACTCATTTGCCTTTCAGTGATAGTGTAACAGATTTTGGGGGCTTTAAATTGCGGATCTCTTCAGAGCTGATGAAGGTGACATGGGGTGAAACGGAGCAATGGCGAAATTACATGGTGGTGAAATAGGCGTGCCCCGAAAAAAAAACCCACTGGCCAATGGTAACGTCTGCCGTGTTCCCATATACGAATTTTTGTGTCTACCCCGCCGGTAATAGAGTCTGATTCGTCGTTGTGGGATGCGAGCAATCTGGCCACTGCGCCACCACGGGTCCTACTTGCATATCAGTGATAGTTCGTTGGGGTAGGTATGGATAGCACATGAGATACGACTTGTTACAACACTACATGGTGTCATTTAAAACAGCAACATCATGCACCAACAGTAAATGTGTGGCTATGTGGCAGATGTTGAGACTCATTGTTGGAATATTATGAATTAATTTTTCGAAAACGGCGGCATTTAGCTTAAAAACACAAGACGGACATTTTGTTTACCATGTATAGAAGATTACAAATCCACAGGAAACAAACAAAAAAAAGTGACACAGTTACAGTTTTGTTCGCACAAATGTGCTGCCAACCCCTTATTTCAGGGATAGGAAATGATATTGGAGCGCACATACTTGTGCTTTCCACTTTGTCGTTGATTAATGCAGTATCCAGAAACTAAGATATTTATCGTTCATTCTGGCTGATACTAGTAAAAAACGTCAGCTTCAACTACACTTTCAAGGGCGGTTTCACACCTTCGGTATGGACATAGGTTATATTAAATTTTCGACATTTTTTTAATGAGGAATTACCTGCCAAACTTTATCGGTAGAGTGAATTTCCATCACATATACAGGATATGGGCAAAATAATATAAACACCTGACATATACACAATATTTATTTATTAATAAGGTGTTGGGCCACCATTTGCTTTTAGAACAAATGCAATTCTTCGCGGAATAGATTCGTATAGTGTCTGAATAGTATCCAACGGAATGTTGTCCCATTCTTATACCAAAACATCCACCAATTGCTTCAATGATGTTGGAGATGGAAATCTGCTCCTCGCTCTCTGCTCTAAAACTCCCCAAAACGGTTCAGTTATGTTGAGGTCTGGCCAGGGAAGATGGTTGATGATATTCTGATGCTCCTCAAACCAAGACTGAACCTTTTTGGCTGTGTGTATGGGTGCATTATCGTCTTGGAATATGGCAGCAATATGCTAGTCATAGAAAGAACTTCATAATTGAGGATCTCGAGATATTCATTCGCAGTAATCCGGCCAGTGATGTGAATGAGAGGACCAGCTGAATGCCACGATATAGCCGCCCAAATCATAACGGAACCTCCCCTATGCTTGACTATAGGAAGCAGGCAGTCCAGATCGTAGGCTTCTTTTGGAGTTCTCCATACATAAACCCGGCCGTTTGTAGGAAACAATGTAAACTATGATTCATCGGACCATACCACATTCTTCCAAACATCAAGTGTCCAGGTTTTATGATCGTGGCACCACTTCTTTCGCAGCTTAGCGTTGGCTTCCTTTATAAAGGGTTTCGCAATTGTAGCCCTTCTATGAATGTTAGCTTTGTGGAGCTCCCGCCGTACTATTTTTGTCGAAACAGTATTACTCAAGTGAGTGTTGAGTTCTGCTGTCACTTTTGCCGCGGTAGTTTTATGTTGTCTGGCCACAATTCTTTTTAATGTTCGTCGGCCTCTGTCAGTTAACTTTGGGTTTCTCCCACTATTCCTCTTCGCCGATGATGTTTTACCATGTTTTATGTATGCTGTCATTACCGTGGATACTGCCGCTCGTGAAACGTTAAACAATTCAGCTGTTTTCGTCACAGACGCTCCCACTAACCGAGCACCAACGATTTGCTTTCTTTCGAAGTCTGAGAGATCACACATTTCACCGATCGCTTGTTTTAACCGCCGCGGAACAAAGCGTATAATACACTGAAATTTTACCTACAAGACTTGGCACGTAAACTGTGCAATACATACGCGTCACATTATTTACACGGAAGCAGTGTTGCCAACATGCACCAAAATGTACTATCATGGTGTTCATATAATAATATAATTAACACTGCCGTACTTAATATCTATTAAAGATATCCATAAATTTTCTGTTGGATTATAAAAGCAATGTTCATCCATAAAATCACATATTAGTTTATTAAATTTCTGCAAGTAATTTTCTAAAATATAATGTTTTGGTAACTTATTAAAGATACATAGATCAGAGTGGAATAAATAAATAGTGCATGTGACTGTTGATTAATTCTCAGTTTGTGAGAATTTCTTGTAAGATGGTTATGCACAGCTTCATTTTTTGGTAATTCAATTTTTCTTGGCGAATTTCAGTACACATGTTGCATGTTCATTATAAAATGGACTTTTTTGTTTACTTTGAATAATTCCCTACAAAATGTATATCTATAAACCATGGCTAAAATTCTTAATGCTTTCTTTTGGAAAAATAATTTTTTTTTAAATTTCTGATGCATTTCCCCAAAATTTGATACCACGTCTCATTAAAGAGTGAAAGTTTTGCGAAATGGGCCTATTTCTCTTAATGACCTCAACATAGAGCAGACTGAAGAGAGCATTTTTCTAAAGTTGCAATATGTTCACGTCATGTTAAATATTTGTCAATCAGTAAACCAAGAAATTTGGTTAATTATATCTCTTCCATTCTGTTATCTGATGGTAGCATTTCTAGATTTCGAGTTCTATGTTTACTGAATTGAATGAATTTGGTTTTATTAATATTTAAAATCAATTTATTTGCATTGGACCAATAGTTTAACGAATTAGTGTCTCCATGATTTTAAATTATAAATTTATTTGTTTGTTTTCATTAATTGTGATGTTGGCGACATCTACAAATTGAGCTGTATGTCAAAATTTTACTCCATTAGGTAGGTCATTAACATACAGGAGGAACAATAAGGGGTCCAATATACTTCCTTGTGCTAACCCATCAATAATCTTCTTCCACTTAAAAATATATACACTACTAATTGTGATACTCACTAAGCAAGCTATTAAAAGTATCGTATAAAGTTTTGACTGCCATGGTATTTAAAACACTATTATATTAAAATGAACAATAACTGACCGCAATTAATGCAGTAAATAAAGTTAAATTACATAAAAAGTGCTGCGATTTATTTACTTTAATTTAGTATTTCCACTCTTATGTCACACGCCATAGGTTGTTTTCTTGTTTAAAAGAACGGGCACTCTTGAATTACATGGGGAAGGCTTCTGAGTTGTCCTAGAGCCAAGAGCCCACCAAGGGATGCTAAAAATGGCCAGTGCCTCCATGAAAGCATGTCTTTTTCGGTTCGGTCTGTAATGGTTTTGCTTTTATCAAGGTATGGACGTAAGTGCACCATGATGACAGTGAAGTTGATCTACTACAGGAACTGCTTTAGTTCGTTCATGTCCGGGTCATTCCATATGAAATCACAAAATTGGAAGCTGCACCATTTTGATTTTGATTTTTAAAAAATTCCTCTGTTACCCTATTATCAAGGTGACAGAAAAATATTAATTTATATTTTTACCTACAACAAGTGGATGATGGCAGCCATTTTCCATACAGACTGCAAGCAAATTTTACAGATTTCGGAGGTTTATGCAACTAGCCATAAGTTATTTAGTAAGTCAAATTTTGTGGAGTTTTCAGTACCATTTAAAAGCTCACATAAAATACTATGACACTGTATATTTATTTACATTATAAATTACATTTTGTAATTTCAAGATGGTGGCCTTTTGCTTTCAGCATTCAGATGACGGTTTTACATCAACTTATATCCCACCCTGCTTCACCAAAGTTGCATTTAGAGATCTAACCTTTTGTATGCTTAGTGTCTACATGTAGAACAGCGTGTAACATCAAAGTTATCTGGGTTGAAGACTTCTTTTCAAAAAAAAAAAGTTTCGAACTTGGGAAAAAAATTAAAAGTTGCCATTTTCGAAGCCAAATAAGTTAATTTGGAGACGAAATAAAAATTTCAGTTTTCATGAAAGATACTATTGATGAATATCTATAGGGCACAAGTTGTCGCATGCTCTTATTTTTACCCCTGTTGAATACACGGAACTTAAAAAAAAATAATTTTGAAATTTAATCTATTGTGCATTATATAATCACATTTCATTTTGAATGTGATTAGTTAAAATGTGTCATAAAGGATTGTAAATGTGAATTACCTTTGCTTTAGTAGATGAATGTGCCAATATAAGTACTATTCGTGCTGGCAAGTAACCTCAAAACATCAAAAACAGCTTTATGCATATCAAATACCTTATCACTGTACAAGTTAATTCATTCTAGCTGTGGTACCAGTCAATTAAATTTTACTGCTATGTCTACATTTTAGTCATTGCACATTCACAATTATGTTTTCTTTCTAATTTACAGGCACTGTTTGTAAACTAATACTAATATTAACAAATGAGCAAACTCCATGTTTTTGTAGCAATGTTACTGTGTAGTATGTGTTCTTCTATTGCAAGTTACTACCTTAAGTGGTGACAACTTTATTAAAATATTCACTTGTTTCAATCATATCAATTACTTTGTAAGTTTGAAGTGAGTTCTTGGGCCTTTAGGATGAAAAATTATAACTCTATACTCTCCTTCTCTCTCCACAGTTTCTTGGCCTCTAACAATTCAAATCCACCAGTCACCAACATAAATAAAACACACACAGTCGTTCAGGTCTGGCAAAACAGTTTGTTACGGTTTGGTGATGGGTACCACTAAATAGTTATGTAATGATTATTGGTAGACAGCAAGATTATCTCCATCTACTGGAACAAAACCTTGATACTGTTTTTTATTGGGAATAGTTTCAGCTTCTTGAAATCATCTTTAAAGTAACTTCTCTTCACAAACAATATATTTTGAGGGCACAAAGTAAAATGTTCTATACATTTTACTTGAACAAAATTCTAATATTTCTGTAGCGATAGTTCTTGGTAAACTAGCATTTGTTACAAGACGTTTAACTATACCTCCGGCACCATCACATGGACTTTTGCCATGTTATGTGGCAAAAAAATCCCATTTTGCAGACAGACCGAAATCATTTTTGTTCTTAGCCAGGATAACAAAAATTTGTTGTTGTTTTTGTATTGAGTAGCCGAACCGTCACTAAACTAATACACTTTTGTTCAGTTGAGAAATCTGTCTTTCAAATGTTGAAGCAGAACGTTCTGAAAGGTTTGAACAGCTATAGTGATGTGTGTTTCATATTCTCTGACAAAACAAAAGGTTTCACTTTTAATGGAATCACTTTCTTTGTTATATACAACAAATGGGTGTAATGTGACTTGTGCATTAACCCGATGAAATGCCTGCACTTCATCTTGCATCACAAAAGTTTAGTTTTCTGAAAAATCTCTCAAAATTATGCACTATCCAGAAGTAATATAATATATTATTTTTATTCTTAGAAATTTTGACTGCCGTTTTGCAATAAAGTGATTGGTTTTTAATTTTATAAAATTTCCTTTACGCCAGTCAAAATTTCCTCCATATTTTTCGCTAAGGTGGCAAGCTCACAGCGGTCAGTTTGACAATAATTGTTTTTACTTTATTTCACTCAGTAGCTCATCTTCCTGACAGATTATTCCGTCTATTACTTCAACTACAGGACATTTATGACATTGTAATAGCATACAACTTTCTTTTGAATCATCACAAACAATCATTTTCATTAAATCTTTGTATAGCATTTTACTCACTGTAGCTGCCAATATTTATTTCACATGTTGGTGCTCAGGCACCAGCTATCAAGCAAAACTTGTATTTAATGAAGCAAACTTTGAAAACCCTATCTTTATAAATGGATGAGTTTCTTTGAATTTCAAGTAAACGTCATTTTAATTAAAAAGTAAGAGATCTTTTTATTCTTTTGTTTTGCTCCACTTGGAGATCTGCCTTTTACACAGTCCTTTAAACCAGGCATGATTCTGCTTACATCATCACTCTTGTAAAAATCTGTTGCAACTTGTATGGTGTCAATAATTCAGCGATTTCCACATCTTTTGTTATCAACATTTGGTAGCACACCATGTTTTTCCTTAAAAGTTCTTGCATTTCTTACTAAATATTAACTGCACTTAAAATCAGCTTTGGTTTTAGAAATGCTCCAGCATTTTGGCAATAAACTTAAATTTTTGTATTTCTCATCAAATGTGCTAACATGTGCGAATTTCTCGTTTAAGTTTTCTATTAATTCCAGGTAACCTAAATTGTTATTTGGAGTAATTTCTTGCTGGTTAGTTGCATCATTAGTAAATGAGATACTTGTTTCCAATTTTCTTCTAATTTTACGTGATAGGTTATCAATCCTTTGCTCCATTCCTTGTCTTCTTTTACTTTGAGGAAACCTTTTGTAAACGAATAGGTGATTCATCCAGAGCAGCACCTGCATGGTTAACCGATTCTACAGCAGTGCATTCTGGCTCAAAATTACCATCATTGTTTTGTTATTCTCCATCAAACTCTAATTCTACGGTTTTATTCAAATTTAGAAAACAGTACGCACATACAGCCTTACATGGTATAAGTTTCAGATGTTCATATTTAGAAGACAGCTGCCTAGTGATGCCCTTAAGGACTTCAAAATATATTTCATGTGAATGAGAAATGGGTCACAACACTTTACAATACAAATTAAAGAACTTGTCAACATATTTCTTGTAATGGTACGTACAGATATTTACAAATTCATCCCCACCTGTTCTAAGTGTAATTAATGTTTTTGTTTCATCACTTATGTCACTTTCAATTATTAACACTGATAATCTAGAGTAAACAACTTTATGGCACTCATCCTTAACAAAACAGACAACAGAACACTCCATTGTCGCTTAAATTGAATACTAAACGTGCCCAGGACAGGCAACGAAAGACTGAAGCTCCATACAGGATGCCACTAATCATGGGATTATTTACATGATACAATCTCATGAAACAGTTGCATCACTTTCATACTTTCGGACGTTACAGAGTGGTTACCATTAAATGTAACAACATGACTTAAAACATCTCGTGAATTTTGCCTTTGATTTTTCTTAAGTTATACTGTCATTCATTTTCAAGTTACAGTATATTAGGAAAACGTTTATTTATTTATATTTATTTATTTATTTTCAAAATTGTGAATTTTTCAATTCATCTACATTGCACTACCCAAACACTATCTTAACACTTAGTACCCCTTGTCACCGTGATGGCAATAACATTCAAAATGAAGTTGGATTATATGATGCACAACAGATTAAATTTAAAAATAGTTTTTTTTCTTCAAAGGTCCGTGTACTTAACAGGGTTGAAAATAACAAAATGGGACAACTTGTGCCCTATAGCTATTCATAAAGAGTATCTTCAACCCAGATAGCTTTGATGTTGCACACTGTTCTACATGTAGACACTAAGCACACAACAGATCAGATCTCTAAGTGCAACTTTGGTGAAGCAGGGTGGCGTATAAATTGATGTAAAACAGTCATCTGAACGCTGAAAGTAAATGGCCGCCATCTTGAAATTACAAAATGTATTTTATAATGTAAATATACAGTGTCATAGTATCTTATGTAAGCTTTTTAATGGCACTAAAAACTCCACAATATTTGACTTATTAACACTGCTAGTTGCATAAAACTCCGAAATATGTAAAATTTGCTTGCAGTGTGTATGGAAAATGGCTGCCATCATCCACTTGTTGTAGGTAAAAATTTAAATTAATTTTTTGTCTTTCACCTTGATGATAAGGTAAAAAAGGAACAAATTTTTATTAAAATAAAAAATGGTGCAGCTTTAGCCCCTTGATGATTTCACATGGAATGACACGTCCTAGAGGACCTCTCCTAGTTTGCACACCACACTTAAAGGTTTGGGTTGGCTGGATGGTGTCATGGCTGGTTGAGTAGGAAAAAATTTAAGCTCTATAATAATTATATGCAGAATTGGCACACGTAAACTACTCTACAAGGCTTGGGAGATAGTCTAAGATACATTTAGTCAACATACTATACTTTAATATTTAAACACAGTGGTTTCATTTTACGAGATTATCGCTGTCCACTACTTTCCGCCGTTTAACAATGCCAAGTCGGTGTTAAAATTGTGTTTGTTGAACTTTCCTTTCATGTCGCAGTAACACGAAATATATTGTTCTTCGTGTTATTTTTAGCGAAATACGACTTTTAGTTGTGGCAACATTACTTGGAGGACTTATTAACATTAACAAGTAAGAGTATATTTGCATTATAGTAATATAAAACTTTGTAAGTCCCGTTATACAATGACATAGATGCAGATGCGGATACGGATCACGGAAGCGAAGGACGTAAAGCATTTCGTGTTCATTCTACAATGAGACTTTGTGGACGCGGATAACGTACAGACGTAAGAAAGCTGGGAAATCGCAGCTCTTCCGTGTCCGTGAATCTGTGTAGCCAGTAGGAATCGAGTATTTGGTTTGTTGGTATTCGTTTTCGTGGCCATTGTGGTATACACGGCAACAAGTGCTCGGTTTTGCAGTGGCCATTATCATTTTTGTATTAATAATCTCGTGCACATTAATTGGTATTAGTATTTACGCAGTGTTAAACACTGTAAAAATATACATAATTAGGTTTGTACATTATAAAACCCATATCAATAATTTGCAACAGCTGAGTATTTTTTATTTTTAACTGGAAGGACTGTGTGTTTCTTCAGATTGTATGAGAGTTGAAAATTCTACCTGAGTCGTTAGCTTGTCTCACTCATGTTCAGAGTCCGTTTTCTTACGCATCCGTGCATTGTAAAATTGGCCCAACTGATTAACATTATTAACTTTGTCACATTATTAATTGTACTACAACATAAACATTTAAAGAAATTCCACACTAATAATATTTTTGTTGCAAGAACATTATACTTTTTTCTGTGCATGTCTGCAAAGGCCAAGCAATGATTATGTGACTGATGCTGAAGGCTTCGTTCCTCGGCTAATCAGTTTAATAGAGTGCGCGAGATGTAGGGATGACCTCATTTAATACTTACATACCATATTTTACTTACAGTAACGGACGAAAGTATTCACACACAAAAAAATTAAATCATGTAATACCATGTTAGGGCATACAACACACAACAGTTGTGGAACAATTCACAAAAAAATCCCTTTGCATCTTTGTACTGTATAATGCCATTTAATGCCACACTCGTATAGAAGCTACACAAATAAAGAGTACCTACAATGTTTTATAGAGGTCCTTTTATGATGAGAAATAAGTATATGCACAGCACACACACTGCATAAAATGTACATTAGTATGTGCTTGATTTCTGTGTAGTTCGCACGTATACAGGTAACCAGTTTGTAAAGAAATACTGGACGTATTCGTGAGTACAATGGAGCGTAAAAGGAAAGGAGATGACACTCGCAGTTCGCGAATTCATCATCGATCTGCACAGTCAACAAAAATCGTACTACGAAATTGCAAAAATTGTAAATAGAAGCCTATACACAATTCAAATGCAAAAAAACACTCTAAAAACAATGCAAAAAACATGTCATTGCTCAAAAAGGTGAGAACTGGACGTTCATCTAAAATAGACAGTAGGGAGCGAAGAAATACAGTCAGGCACTTAAATAAAAAGGAATCCCGGGATTACAACAATATAAATATCTTCCGATTTGCAAGAACACCGTGGAAAAGAAGTTCATCTCCGGACCATTCGGAGAGTTATGAACAACAAGAACCATACACGTGAGGCCAGAAAGAAGCCATATGTAAGTAAGGTTAACAGACAGAAACGTCTTCAGTTTGCCCATTCCTATGTAGCTAAAGATGCAGAGTTCTGGAAGAAGGTAATGTTTTCCAACGAAAGTAAGTTCAACATATTTGAGAGTGATTGGTGGATACTGGTATAGCGGAAACAAAATACAGCATGGTACCTGGAAAACATACATCCTACTTTAAGGCATCTTTCACACGGGATATTTGTCTGCCGGCCACAGCAGTTACTGAAAACACGCGGGAGATTTGTGGCAGACAAGTCGCCAATACGTCTGAGGTGAATTTGATCTGTGCTTCTCCGTCCGTACAATGTTAGAAGTCGAAGAGGGCGTAGGTGTTTTGGCATTACTGGAAACATTGAAAAAGAGGAGAAGAAAGATAAAATGTTGGATAAATCCTGCCGTAAGCGACAGATGAAACAGGGGATTATTTTGGATTCTCTATGGTGAGTTGCGTCGAGACCGAGATAATGTTTTTAATCATTTCAGAATGTCAATCGATTCGTTTGACAAGTTGTATGAGATATTGAAGTGATCTCTACAAAAACACATCACTTATATGAGGATGTCGATATCGTCTATGGAAACATTAGCAGTGACACTCAGGTAAGCATAAATAAATATTATTTATATTTTGTGTTCTATAAACAGATAATCGCATTACATGAAGAGCAGTTTTTTTTAACCATTTAGCTGTACATGTACTTAGCATAAGTCAAGAAGTCTTGAGGTATCGGATTGAGTGGAATGGGCATGTGTGTCACTGGCAATGTGTGATAATGTGTTGCCTATTGTTGTAATGGTTGAGGAGGTAGCTGAGTGTCAGGTGTTGGTTAAGGAATGGCATAAGGTTGATAGCCATGTGCATGTGGGTTTTGGTTATGGATGGAATTGTAGGCTGTGGGCATTGGACAGATGTTGGTTTTATACTTGGCAATCACCGACATAATTTCAAATTTTGCCCTCAGTTTACAATCAGATGAAATGTCTTTCATGTATTTTACCAACGACAGTATAAACAGTTTGTCTTCATCATCTGGTAGTTTTTGAGTAGCAGAACATTGCTCGATACTCTTGTGGAGCAGCTCGAGTAATTTATGAACATCCAAAACATCTGTTTTTTTTTAAATGTTTTTTATTACTACTTGCATTTGCCTTTCCAGTTACCCCTGGCTCTACAGAATACATGGAATTACTCAACGTATCTTCATCATCGTCAATGTTGGATGTAGTGCTGGAACACAATAATTAGTTGTGTTATTATGTAATATTCCAGACATAGTATGTGGTCACTGCTGTTGCTACCCACCTTTCTTGGAAATTTGGTTGAAAAAATCACAGGTAATCGAAATATATGTATGTTTTTCGATAGCTTGATACAGTCCCAGGCACCAATTTTTTTTTTTGCTCTCTACTCTTTTGCAAAGCAATTCTTGATGTTTTCCCATTTATTCTGGAGTGCTGCGCCTGAAATTGGTCAGTATGTGCCGTTATGAGTTTCAATGTATGTTAGTTATTATTTTAATACCATAACCTTTATACATATCCACAGAACAAATAATAACCAAATGTTTTATTACGATCATAATATAACGAGGAAAAAGTAAATAATCTTATTTCCTTCATTAAAACAAATGCACCCTAACATGGCATATTCAACCAACAAATTTTCGATTTATTTATAAATTTAGGGCCACCTTCCCGGCGAGTATAAATTTTTATACATTTGTGCTCTGTACCCTCATATATTTATTTTCCAGTGCAAATTATTTTATTCTTTATAATATACGTTTGCATTTTAAAACACCAAATTCCTTAATGTGGCGACCTTAAGGCACATTGCCTTAACACAATAATAACACAATATGCTGCATCTAATTAGATGCAAACTTGGATAGCCTTTAATGGTAATTGACTCAAATACTAAAGCTGACATAAAATATTTCGCTTTCCATGGGCTGCACACTGTCTGGCCTATTGTACACATACAGAATAGGGATTTCCTTTATCAGCTAGATAATCAATGAGGTATGCGAAACTATATGGGTGGAGCTAAAAGCGACGTGCATGCCTGTACCCACAACAGAAGTGGCTAATAATTTGAAATCAATTCGGACGTTGTGCCGACTTTCCCAGATTACTAGTTATAATAAATGGGAAACATATTACGATCGTGAAACCTATCGACAGTGTATCACTGATTTATAACTAAAATTTTATTTCTATTGTATTACTTGCGGTGTGTGGTGAAAATTATAAGTTCATATTTGTTGACATAGGAGCATATGGTATGAATTCAGATACTTCAATTTTACAAAATAGTATGTTCAACCTGAAATTATCAGCAAACCAACTTCATATTCCAAAACATCGTTCATTTCCCGTGGAAATTGTGAACATTGAACCTTTCGTGTTCGTAGGTGACGAAGAATTTGCACACATTATGAGAGCAAATGGTGGTAAACATTTAACACAAAAAAAAAACGCGTTTTGAACTACCGACTATCTATAGCTAGAATGTATATGGAATGTACCTTTGGATTTCTAACAAATAAGTGGAGGATTTTTCATATACCACTCAATATCTATATTGAATTTGCTGAGAACATTGTTAAGGATTATACCATTCTACATAACTCGTACTCAATAGTAATGGGTTTCGTGTCGAAGATACTTTCACTTACGAAGGATTTGAGAATATTTATCAGTTTGATGCTACAAACTCAGGAGAAAAGCCTATGAAATTACGCGATTTTTTTTGCAGATCACTTCTGCGCGGCTAGTGATGTACCATGGTAATACGTCCGCATTCCACACGGTATAGAATGTTCAGCGACACTGTTGGCCATTGTTATATACAAACAAATGTTAATACTGTAAAGTGTAGCGTTAACCCTTCACTTGAGAACAATTAAATTTCAGACTATTGTGACTAGGTACATCTAAATTGAATTACAGATGTTATAAATAGGTGTTATTGAGAAAGATAATACAACAAAGAGGTGTGCAAAATGTTTATGTAACGCATGTATAGGTTCAATAACTAATATTGCTGTTTTGATGTCACATTAAAACAAACCAGCACCTGGTTCACAATATTAGATATAAAATTATTTTATATTTCACTATAACTTTACTCTTTGTGGTTGAATAAACCGTGCATATAATTATTTTCGACAAGACTATGTTTTCCATGTTAATAAACCAAACAACGATTTTTATGGTTTTGTAAGTACCTATTTCATTTTTCTTGTCTTCTAATCATTAGAATACAAAGTGGGATACATCAGTTGGGCGTAGGGGGTACACGGCAATATTAACGTAATGTTGGGTGGCAATCGACAAATGAGACATGCGCGAACGGCACGTTTGTCACCGACCGACTGGCGTGCGTAGCGAGTGGCGGCGAATGGGCGGCCGGCCGGAGTTCGAGGGGGGACGGCGTGCCGCCGCCCACGCCTCTCCGCTCTGAGAGCCGGTTGAAAGTAAAACATTGCGCTCAGTACTCAGTTAGCTCATACTATTTCGTGCAGAAGGACGGCATTACGTTATTTTGTTATTAGGTCGAATAATTTTATAATAGTTCTGGGGTAAACATGAATCAGTGTTTAAAAACAAGGTCATTGCGCGGGAAAAGTACAAATACTCAAACGGTATCATCAAGTTTCCAACCTCCTCAAAGCACGTCCAGTGAAAATGTATCTACTTCCACTGAGAGTTCAATTTTAAACGAAACTTCTGCAAAAGCATGTGCTTCTACTGACCAAAGTCAACAATCAAATATTCCAGAAAATACAAACGTGTCATCGGCAAAAAAAACAGGAAATATGACGAAGAGTATATAAAGTTTGGATTTTCATATAACGAAGAATCGCAATACCCATAACCACACTACGTATTATGTTCAGAAGTTCTTACGAATAATTTGATGAAGCCATCTTTACTGCGACATCTGGAGCTAAACCATCAGCAGTACGTGAACAAACCTTTAGATTTCTTTGTCCGAAAGAAGAAGGCGTTGGATGTCACAAAAAAAAAAGCTGTTACTACTACCGTGGCTACTAATTCGGACTATTTACGTGCGCCCTTCTTTGTAGCATACCGAATTGCCAAGACAGGAAAGACATACAATATTGCTGAAGAGTTGATTTTACCAGCTGCAAAGGATATGGTCAGTTGTGTACTAGGAGACAAAATGTAAAAAGTACTTGATAAAATACCGCTTTCAAATGGCACCATTTCACGGCGCATTCGTGACTTGGCAAACGATGTGAAAATCCAACTCGTCCAACGATTGCAAAATGATTATTATGCAATTCATGTTGATGAATCAACATATGTTAGTAGATTGCCAAATTTAATTGTTTTTAATAGATACGCGCAAGAAAACATTTACGAAGAAGACTTTCTGTTTTGTAGCACCTTAGAGTCCAAGACAAGAGCAGAAGATATATTCAAGGTTAGTGTGCAAGAGAATGCCACAAGAGCTAACATCAGTGCCGTCTGATGTTGTGAAAATAATAAATTACATAAAAGCACGTCCACTTAATTCCAGACTATTTGCATTATTGTATCGAGATATGGGTGGCGAACAGGTTACCTTACTATTGCACTGTGAAGTGCGTTGGTTATCAAGAGGCAGAATGTTAGCTTGGTTCATAGAACTCCGTCACGAAATTGATTTTTTTTTTTTTAAGGATAGTGACTTTACCCTCAAGTCACGACTTGAAGACGAAACCTGGATTCAGAGAGTAACCTATATAGCTGACATTTTTTCTTGTATCAACGAGTTAAATTCTTCAATGCAACGTATTCAATGTGTAGGATAAAATATCCGCACTTATTATAAAAATAGAATTTTGGAAAACTTGCTTGAGATCAAACATTGTTGAATGTTTTCCTCTTCTGCATGAATTTGTTATGACAAATACCTTATTAGTCGATGAAAAATTGAAGGCTGAAATTCCTCTCCATCTTTATCAGATGTCTGGCGAACTAAAAAAAATATTTTCCAGACATTGGCCATTCAGAAGACTGGATTCGAAGCCCATTTAATACGGTTTTAACTGAAAGTATAAACAGAGGTTTGAGTATTCAGCAACAAGAGTCATTAATAAAAATATCCGCAGATGATTCCCTTAAAGCTGATTTTACAAAGATGTTTTTAATTGATTTTTGGGCAGCAAGATGGCAAGAATATCCAGAAGTCTCGCGTAAAGCCGTAAATTTTATTTTACCATTCGCAACAACCTATTTATGCGAGAGTGAATTTTCACACTTGGTTTTGATAAAAACAAAATATAGAAATCCACTTAATGCTGAGCCAGAATTAAAGCTAAAATCTTCCAAAATTGCTCCAAATGTAGATAAAATTTGTGATTACATACCAGCCCATCCATCACATGAATCATTTTGTAATGATTACAATGTAATCAAACATTAATTCATTTTTTAATAAAAACCTTATTTTTTCTATACCTATATGTTTTATTTTCGTTTGTTGAAGGGTACATAGTCTTTTGGAAAATTAAATAGGGGTACATGCGGATGTAAGATTGAGAAACCCTGTTCTAATACATCAAAACCATTCTTGTTTCTTTTTTATATTTGAATAATCTTGTGACGAAATGTCCCACAATACAGGTCGTTGCCGAATCTCCAGTATAAACTTCGCGGCATCAAAAAATACTTCACCGGACAACATGGCGACATGACAGCGACAGTCCACCATGTGAAAATCGCTATTGCTTCGTAAGTATCTGCTGTCGCTGGGCGACAAGTCGCCAGTGACAATTCTCCCGTGTGAAAGAGGCATAAAACATGGAGGTTGTGGTAATATGGTATGGGGGTGCATGTCATCGTCTGGTGAGAGAGGACAGGTATTCATTGATGGCATTGTGGATAGATTTGTTTACGAACACCTTCTGCAACAAAATCACACGAAAAGTACAGAATAACTGGTTATATCCGACGACTTCTACTTCCAAAAGAACCTTGACCCCAAGCACACTGCAGAAATAGTTCGTCTGTGGATCGTATACAACACAGCCCATATGTTATATATCCCACCAATCACCCGACCTGAACCCCATTCAGCATAATTTGGAGGAATTGGGCCAGAGAGTGAGAAAGCATTTCCAGCAAAACACCATTAATGGATTCTCCTGCAAGAGTGGAACAGCATCGAACACGATGTTACCTCAAAATTGGTTATTTCAATGTCAAATAGACAGACAGATGTTATTCGCAGGATAGAAAAGCCAAAAAGTACTGAGGAGTAAACATTGGACACAAATTTGCCACAGTACTTTGATGTACTTATACTTATGTCCAGCATTGGTATGTACTTTAGACAGATGATATAGTCTTGCATTGCTTAACGTTGTTTAAATGTTCTTTTTTGTGTGTTATCATGTACCTCATGGAGAACAATTAAACATATATTGATCTATTTCTGTCTTTCGGCTATATTCATCTGCGAATGTGACCGAATGGCTTTCAACCCCTGTGCTGATACTTGTCTGTGACTTTTCATAATACTATTATTCAAAAGTACTGAAATTTTTACCTCTTGAACAGCCTTAAGGGAATGGTTCTATAATTCCAAAATAACAGCCGTGTAAATATTTTTTTTTCGTATGCTGTAGTCCCAAACTATTTAAACCGAACCTTATACACTATTGTTTGTGAATATTGCAACACCCAGAAAGAATGGCCCGAATTAATCCAAACTCGGAGGATGTGTAGAACCGTGTACCAGCAATAAATGATAACGATTGCAAAGAGCTGATGTACACATAGGCCAAGCAGCGCGCTCTCTTGTGTGACCGGAAAGGTCCTGGTTACGCCAAGCTCAGTCGGTGAAGAGACGTCAAACGAAGCGAAAGCCAGTGCCAGTATGCCGCGTCAATGTCAAAGGGCGCCATATCAGCATGTGAGTTCAAACGGGGCAGAATGATCGGTCTCCAGGAAATGGGTTTGTCAATCCATGACATTTCGGCTCGAACAGGGCATGCTGCTACGACAGTGATGTGTGTGTGGCACCAGTGGTTATAAAAGGTTCGTATGCAGCGACGAGCGGTGGGTACTGGACCATGCAATGTGACCACAGCACAGGGTGACTGTCATCTTGTTAACATGGCCATAACAGAGTGTACAGCCTCGTCCACAGTGTTGGTTTGATACTGGAGAACTGCAACGGGTGTGAACCTGTCTGTCGATGGTTCGACACCATCTGCTGCGGGCTGGACTGGTGGCATGCATGCCATTGTGTCGGCTTCCATTGACCAGAAACCACAAATGCTTCAGACTGCAATGGGAATGTGAACGCCGTTGCTGGCATGCTGAGTGGCAAAATTTAGTTTTTTTCGGAATAGTCCCGCTTCAACCTGACCTACAGTGGTGGTCGCATACGTGTTAGGCGCTACCGTGGTGACCACAACCTGGCAGCCTGCAGTATTGAGCAGCAAAGTGGACAAACGCTAAGTGTGATGATTTGGGGCGCCATTGGATACTACACGTGGTCTCGACTACTACAGATTGAGATAAATCTGAACAGCAACTGCTACATCAGGGAGGTTTTTGAGCTCGACGTACTGCCGCTCCTTCAGGCGACTCTATATGCCATATTTCAGCAGGAAAATGCCCGCTCACATGTAGCGAGAAATGTGCAAGCCTTCTTCTATTAACGACGGGTAGCACTGTTTCCCTGGCCTGCACGTTCGCCTCACATGTAGCCCATCGAACATGTCTGTGATATGTTTGGTTGGCGACTTGTTCGTCATGCATGGACCTCCAGCAACCACTGTTGGCGCATTGTGGGCGTGCATACAAACTGTGTGGTGGGAGATTTCCCAGGAACATATCCAGGTTCTATTTGATTTCATACCACGACATTAAGGGGCTCTGATTGCTGCATTTGGGTGCTTCACACCATACTTAATTCTCAAGGACAGGGATCATGTAGAGTTCAGTATTCCTAATCAATTGTGTATTATCATGTACCTAATCTGTGGTATAAAGTTCACTTCAATCACATGTATCTTTATTGGTGTTGCCATTTTCACAAACATTAGTGTATGTTGGCAGTGTCTATGACTATAATTAAATGTGCTTATACATAATATTTTGGTTAGCCCTTTATGAAGATCGTCACATGAAATTTTATGCCGTATCTCGGCTACCATTAAATGCATTTCCACTAAATGTTACATACAAGTAGTGCTACGGTATGGCATGTAAAGTCTGTTCAAGATAATGTTAAGACTTTTGAAATTAACCTTAGAAGAAAAATTTCACTGCTCCTACTTGCATATATTTTAACGAGGGCACTGAGTGGCATGCACCCGTAAATTTAGTTTCAGGGAAAGTAGTTCCATATCTTAACATCGGATTAAAAGTAATATATAAAAACTTGTAAGAACTTAAATTATTTCTTCCCTCTCTGTTATTTTTCATGCATCTAAGAGTGAGAAATATCATATTTGTAATATATTTACTTTTTTTAATGGCTCAGTTTCACCTGACTAATGCATAAACGAAGTTATGAAGCACATGGCAGTGTTAATTTTATGTAATGCGGAATAATACACATTGTGTAAAAAAATAGATCTTAAGCAGGGCTTTCAAAACTGCCCAGTTTACTGTGAACAGCTTATAAATGTGCATTTTTAGGTAGGGCGTGCCATTTTAGCCTACTTTCCGAAGGAAAGATGGGCTAATACAATCACCGAAATATCTGTATGGAATGTTTGTCCCCCCAAAATAAATTTTTAAACCTAGTAAACTGAATTTCACCAACTACTTCCACATATAGTATTTAATAATGGCATCTGACTTTTATAGTTATAAATCACGCCAGGTACTTATTTTCAAAATGGCGGCAGTTTAAAAATGTAAGCCTTTATGCTATATCTCGAACAACTCTACCTATTACAACCACATTTGGTAAGTTTATAGTGCATGACGCAAGAATTGAAATTAGAATGCGATAATCTTGTTGGTCTGCTATTTAGGAATATAGTGCAAATTGTAAAATAAAGCTTTACTATTATATCTCGGGAACCATTAAACCGATTTAAACCAAATTTGGTATTTTGAAAGTGCATGATGTCAACATTTAATTTAGAGACCAACAATGCTGTTAGCTCCCCATTTTGGAAGGTAGTCAAACATGAAAAATAACACTTTTAGATTATATCTCGGTAACTACACAACATATTCCTGCCATATGTGGCATATAAACTATTGTAATCCATGTTTATATAAGATTTAAAAGCAAAATCCTCTTATTTTCAAAATGGTGGCAATATAGATATTTTAGGTTTATTTGCAATATTTACAATACCGCCTGACCAGTTTCGACAATAATTGCTTTGCTGAAAGATAGCACCATGTGAAAAATTAAGTTTTAATGTCATATCTCGGGAAAAAATCAACCGATTCCTACTAAATTTGACACTAAATAATACAACAGTACGTTATGTAAACTGAGATGTTTTAGTGGGTCAGAATTATTTTGGAAAGGACGGCCACATAAACTTATAGACTACTATGCTTTATCTATAAAACCGTGTAACCAATTCAAACTTAACATTTTATGCTGGCAGTATCTATGGAAGCAACAAATTGGCTTATTTATAAACTCATTTGTCAGCTATTTTAGAAGATAGAACTACATTAAAACTTAATCAATTTTGTGCTATCTCGGGAAACAATTCACTGATACCCATCAAATTCAGGCTACAAGTTATGCTCCTGTAATCCGTATAAATTTATATGACTTAAGGAGGTTGTAACATATTTTCAATATAACAGCCATGTCAATATTTTACGTTAGTAAGCCATATGACCCAAACTATTTCAACAGACTTTAATATGTAGCAGTATTTACGAAAAACATAGAATATGTAAATACATTAACGAAAATAGCACCACGTGAGAAACCGGAGTTTTTGTGTCATATTTCCGGGACGAAACAACCGATTCTTACCGAACTTTGCACATTAGTAGTGCTACAGTGGGCCATGATTTAGAAGTGTCTGTCTTGATTGACAGTATGGCACTTATATAAATAATTTAAACATGTTTGTCATATCTATTAAACAATTGAACTGCTTTCAATTTTAACTTAGTATGCTGAAAGTTGCTACTAGAAGCATAAAATATGCTCATAAAGATCATCTTTTGCCAACTTATTGTAAGATAATGCCAGGTGATATAGTGCAATATGTATATCATATCTTGGGAACCAGTAATCGAATTCACACCCAATGTTGCACACAAGTAGTACTACAGTGGACCATGTAAACAAGTGGGTCAGACATTTTTTTAAATTATGCAATATAAATTATTTAGATAATTAAGTGTATCTATCAAATAGTTTTAAAAGTTTAAACCAAACTTTTAATATTGACATTATTTATTAGACGCACCAGAAATTCCTATACAGAGCCTGTTTTTAAGCATTCTTTGTACGATAGCAAAACATGAGGAACTAAAGCTGGTATATCTAATAATATCGCTATCACCGAAACATGAAGACCCACCTACAATCTAACTTTTTGAAAACTTCATCAAAATTATGTGCATTTATGTAGAGGAAAGTAGGCTCACTAATTTGTTTTTGTTTAAAAAATGGCATTAATACAAATAATTTAGGTTTTATGTTTTATCTACTATACAATTGAACAAAATTCAAACAAATTTTGTACACAACAGTGTTTATTAGAAGCAGTTATGCATACAGTGATCCTTTTTGCAGGCATTTTTTATGAAATTGTACTGTGGTAGGCCATATTAATTTGTATGTTTTAAATGCTTTAGGCACTTATTTTCAAAACGAAGACCCCGGAAATATTTCCGGATTGCAAACTCTATCAGTCAAAACATTATACTAATTACATCCGAAGTTGATGCTTTAAATCCGACCTCTTTAATGCAATTGATTGCATGCTAGCCTATGGTACTAGGGTTTCTGGGTTAGAGTCTCAGGTAAGGCATGTGTGTTTTGTAATTCTCACGACTAATGCTTATGTTTATTACTTAATCTCTTATGATACTGCTGTCAACGAGGCGTCAATGTCTACCTACCATCTAAACTTTAAAGAACTTCATTAAAAATTCTTTGCACCCTTGTAGAAGAAAATGAGCTCGTTAGTTATGCCAGTAACTTGGTTTTCTTAAACACTTTTTGAACTTTTAATAACAATTGTACAGAACGGGACGGTATTCGATCGACAAACTCTGTGAAGTGATTCCTTGTGCAAAATGACATAATATATGTAACACCTATCTCCTAAAACTAATATTACAGGATGTACGAACCTTTGTAAATCAATATATTAAATACTTTTTGTAAAAATAATATGTAAACACTGGGAATAAGAAACAATTGTGTGGATTGTTTTGTTGAGAGAAGATGTTTTAGCTCGTAATGTTTTTGATGTCATCACTCCCTTGGTTAAAAAAATATGGTTTTAAGACATGATTTTTTTAAAAATGCGGTACCTTAAGATTATATCTTTTAAGTTGAGTGATTACTTCTCAGTTTATCTTAGGTTATAAATGTTGCCTGAGTGAAACATTCTGAGCCAACCGTTTCTCGGCGTGGTCACTCCCGGATTTTCGCTTGTATGTATCGTGCCGGACGAAGCCACTGGCTGACATATCTTCTCGGGGATCTCATGTTTTCTTCCACCCTTGCGTCCCCATGCTGTTCCATATCCACCTAATTTCATTTCCATCGACTTTCCAGACCTTAGATATTAAGAGCCACACAAACCTCGCCAACAACATATGTTTGCAGTTTTTTCGAGAAATGTTAGTTTGAATGCGTTTTACTAAGGCGACGTTTTTTTTAATCGGGACATGCTGTTTATTAGCCAGTTAATATTAAAACCTTTACCGGTACAAAGAATATAGGTGACTAACCAAGCAAACCCTATATTATTAATTAAGGGGGATATGAGGATCGAGATCTTCCGTTAACAAAACATAATCAAGAAACGTAAAAAATCCAGAGCTGATGTATCGGATGCTGTCACTATCCGTTCCATCAAGAAAATTATTCACAACTATTTCCTACGAATACAGGTATTTTACCGAATTTTTATCACGTAGTTTCTTCTTCGCGATACAGAAAAAAATGACATTTTTGGAATCGCTTCCTGACCGCTCTAGTGCTGCACTGTTTGGCAATTTTCGGCGTTTTAATGTTTTTAATGCCGTGTCTAAAAGGAAAACAATTCTTAAGTCTGAACAGGGTCCAAGCAAAAAAGATAGGGGGAAAGTGTCTTCGTCAAAAACAAAGCCTAATTAAGATAGAAACTTGAAATAAAGGGCATATGCAAGAGTTTTACAACACAATTATAGTTACACGAATTAAATGTAATGTTTTAAAGTATTGTTTTCGTCGTTTTAATGTTTGAAGAAATCTATAACTAACAGGCTATCAGAACTACATTACATTCGTCTATACTGCTCATTTCAGCAAGAAAATGTATAAAAAAATATCACGATGGCATATATGTAGCTTTAATAATGTAGAAACTAGAAACTGGGGGTAAAAGAATAAATTGTCGAGGTTATAGCAGCGGGCGGAATTCATCCTCCGTGTGGCAGACATGAATGGGGAGTAGGAAGGTGGTGAGTCAGCCCACGCAGAGTTGCCAGACGTTGAGCAAGCCCGCGCAGTATACTCTCCTACACATCAGTCCTCGTGAAACTTCTTTTTGAAAAATACATTTCGACTACCGAACAAGAGAAAAAAGAAGCCAAACAAACATATTTCATTATCTGTAATTAGATCTTGAATCTAGGATCTTGCTGATAACTCAGTAATAAATCCTTCTCGGATAGCAAACGCGACGATGAAAAACATGTTATGAACATCAACAATAATTTTTGTGCTGTATGCAATGGCTTAGTGTGACTATTTTCAGTGTTTTACATGTGTGTTATATATAAATGGTTGCATGAACACAGTAGTTTGGACCTGTTACATTGCAGCAAATGTTACCTGTCCTGCGATTTTCTGAAACTGGACTTTGTTTTCGTAGATGTTACTTTCCTATGACTTACTTTATACTTTTGTTTGTGCAAAATTTACTATATAAGTTAATAAAGTAAATTCAATGTAGTGAAAATACCATCACATTCGTAGCAAGATATTTTTAGTGGACCGTGGCATTTTCCTCCACACTGAGAGGCATCTTCCCTGTAATATTGGGGGGACATACAAGGAATACAATAATTCATATTTTATGTCATTTGCATGTTGAAATTTTATTTTAATATATCTTATTACACCGCTACTCAGTCGGTTCTATTTGAACTGTATGCTTATAGAAATATTTAATAGAAGGATCCCAAGAAAACTTTCTGCCAGGAAACCTACATACATATTGCAGGTGAGTAGTATGATTTTGTAGGTTCGGGAAGAATAACATCTGGCAGATGCCCAGAGGTTGATCTTTGACCTTGACCCCAAAATTTTCCTTTTTACGCTCAAAAACGGCCGAAATCGCCAGAATTTCCCTAAAAATGTTCACTTTTCACGCAAAAATTCCTTTTTTCCTCTCAAATTTCCTGCAGAAAATGCATTTTGCACAATGTGGCCGGAACTCGCAGAATCCGGCGGAAATTGTGCAAATGCCAGCCGGATTGTGCAATCATTTACAAGCACTTCATGCTCTGTCATTCCATGCCAGCACCATCCATATTGTCTGAATAATGTTCGACTTCATTGCCCTGTCATGGAACTTCATGTACTACCTTGTTAAATAATATATTCTACGATCAATGCCAAGTACGCATATGCTAAGGACACCTATACCACCAATCACACACACACATATATTTTAATTGTAATTATACTAATCGCACTTATGATAATCGGACACATGTCAATCCCCCCGCCATATTTCCTTCGTCCCCTGCCATTTTAGATTCCTACCATCAATAAAAACACAGCCATCACCCCAGACGAAAAGGACTGCAAGGTCGAGTATGGCTTAAGCCCACTTATAAGCATAGTTTGCTGTAATTTCTCAACTGTTTAAAATACAGCCATCAAATTCATTACATAGGCATCACCCCCTACTACGAAAACGACAGCAGGGCCGAGTATAGCTTAAACTCACTTACAAGCATAGTTGGATGTAATTTCCAAACTGTTTAAGATACAGCAACCTAGTTCATAACATAGACATCATCCCCAATGACGAAAAGGACCACAGGGCCGAGTATAGCCTAGGCCCACTTATAAGCATAGTTGGTTGTAATTTCCGAACTGCATAAGATAATCACCAAATTCATATCATGGACATCACATGCGGTGACGAAAATGATCCCAGTGTCAAATATGCCTTAAGCCCTCTTACAAGCATAGTTGACTGCCATTCCCCATCCAAATTCATATCATAGGCAATGCTTCCGACAACGAGAATTATGTGAATTATACCTTAAGCCAACATTATGAATTATACCTTAAGCCCTCGTATAAGCATATTCTGCTGCAATCTACCATTTTCCAAAGCTACAGTCGTCAAATTCATATCACGCACAAATTTTTCCCGGGTGGCAGGGTCCATCAGACCTTAACCTCTCTTATAAACATTGTTGACAGTCATTTCTCATCTGCTGAGGCCATAGTCACCAAATTTAAATCATATGCATCGTCCCACCATAGAACAGGCCACCAGAGTCAATTATGTATTAAACCTACTCAAATCATAGATGACTGTCATATACTATCCGTGAAAGCTGCGACTGGTAAATTCATAACACTGGTATCATTCTTGGTTGCAATCAATGCGATAAGGGTGATTAGGGCCCTAAGTGCTGTTATAAGCATAGGACATCATGTATGAACTATTTAATTTCGGCTAACATGCAACAGTCAACAATATAAATAAAGAAAATAAAGGTAGGTATACATACAATTGTATTGCAAGCATATCGTAATAGTTAGCAGTTACTGATGCATGTAGGAGTGTAGGGGAGGCCTGAAATAACACACATACATGTTGGCCCATGCACACATCAATCACCCACCACCATGCTTGTAGTCTGCTACCACAAGAGTTATATATACATAAATAAACATTAGCATAGGTAACATGCAACAACCATCCATACAAGAAAATGTACGTTATACACCATCATGCTGCGAGCAAGATATGTAGTTGTGGGGAGGGGGATACAGCATAATTGATACATATAAATAAACAGTCAGCCTGACATGTGGGCCAGCATCCCGAGACCACGACAGCATGATTAATCCTTACACCTACTAACACCCATAATTTTGGAAAATAAAGGTGTATAAAATTTTAGCAGAGCAAGGTTTAAGGTAGTAACCAGTTACATTAAAATATGTACGAGTTAATACAAATAAACTCAGTTGGTCTAGCAATAGGTGTCTCAGGAATCACATGTACAAGATATGGAACCAACCTGTAGATGAAAACTCCATTATGCTAATCTAAAAAAAATACCCAATGGTTCTGAAGATCATAATATTATTAATGTTACCAGTGCACCATGAACTTTAGTAAAAAATCTGGAATGCTCGGNAATGGTTCTGAAGATCATAATATTATTAATGTTACCAGTGCACCATGAACTTTAGTAAAAAATCTGGAATGCTCGGGAACATGAGAAGAGCATATGCTCACAAGGACCAACCTGAAAAAATTCTACAATGTGCCAAGTGTGATGCAGATTATGCCACTTGTAAAGACTGTGTTTCTTTACTTGCTAAGAAACAACATACATTAAAACCATTAGTCGGGCAGGACAGATGGCACTACTACGTGCTGATGCAAAAAGATATAAAAAAATAATTGACGCATCTCGCATCCCAAAATATATTTTTTCGTCAGAAGGCACACTCTGTCGAAACTCGCAGGCTGGCTACCGCAATAAATATTAAGGGTTTGGCGAGCGTGCTAGAAGAATGACGCCAGGATTCCACATCTGCATCTCGCAGCTACAAGGGGACGCTAAGCTCACACCAGCAGCTGTGTCTCTCCCGAGCCGGCTACCGCAATAAAAAATGAGAGCTTTTTGGCGAGCATGCGAGAATAATAGCGACGCGATATCCGGAGGCAGAAGAAACACTGCCCCGACCAAGGGGCCACCAAGTCTGCCAGCATGTGCAGGGCGGAGCAATAAACTCTGATGCCAGAATCGTGGGACGATGCTGGGCCCATGTGCGGGTAGCCGGAGCGCCGAACATGTTTTTACGACCCAGAGGACGCGGCGGTCAGCCCGCCAAGGGGAAGTAAATGATGCGAGTTTAATATGGCAAACGAGCTTACAAAACACGAGGAACAGGAAGGAACGAGGCAATCGGCCGATTTCAAGCGAGGAGTGCGGAGTGGCGCCAGGAGGAACGGGTTTGGGAGAAGGCATCGAGACGCCAACACCGGTCGGCGAGGAACTGTCGCAACCCAGGCATCGCAGCCCGTCCACCAAGTGACGGAGCGGTCCCGAGGTCGCTGGCTGGGGGATGGACCATGGCCTCGAGACAGCTAAGTAGAGACATACAGAAAGTGTGACGAACCTTGCTCCCCACTGCGCAAATTGCCGCGTCAAGCCCTACATCGCCTACATAGCTAGAGGGGGTAGGGGAGAGTTGTCTTGTGTGTTCATGTATAAGTTAACCTGTTAAGCGAAAATAAAACTGACCTATGTTAACTCGCAAAGAAGGTGAATTTATTTGGTAAATTGGACCTAGGGATAGTAGTGTCAACATATTCCTACGCCCTAACACTGAGGGCTAGCATCAATTACTGGTGCCTTATGCAGAGATCAGAATCAATACCTATTTATAAGCCATAGTGCTGGGAATGTATCAATTTTGGCGCCCAACTAAGGAGCACGCTGAAGTCTGTATAGACGGAGGCAAGAACAGTCTAAGTACCCGGGAGAAAAGAGATCTCGCCCCGACCGAGCAGCTAGCATATTCACGACTTCGGGAAGTCATAAAATTAATCCCGTGGTGCCCTTTAGCGACAGTAGAACCGAGAAGGGAACGAGGTAATAAACCAGACTAGAATTGCAGGACGCAGGCATGCGCAGAGTTTAGAAGAAAGGCGGAGAGCGAAGACCCAGGAAGAAGGTGACGATATAAAGACAAAGACGTCCCCAAATAACACACAAACACACATCGAAAGCAGGGGGGAAACGAGGGAGCATTGCAGAGCCCCGCGATGCCAAGGCACGGGACTATACATAGTACATTGCCGCAATCGCCAGCGGCGGCAATGTAACCAATATATTGGCTGGCCAGGTGTTTCCTGGCTGACGCAAGGAACAGGGTACCAATGCCTTGATTGTCAGTAGCCGCAGACACAGTGCGACCTCCTGAATTGCCAGGGGCACAACACGCACCTGACTCGGTGCGCTACCTGTACACAGGTATTCCACAACATATGTATAGGGTGGCCTGAGGGGGCCGAGGGTACGAGAGGCTGGGTATACCAGTGCGGGGTATGCCAAAAACGGACAAGCCGGTAGCTCCCTTCGAACACGGACCAAACCTGGCGCACCCAGGCAGAGGGAGGACAAGGGATAGTGGAGGAAATGATCCTGCCAGAATTCGCAGGAAGACCCCACGAAGATCCCGAACGATTCGTACAGAATTGCGAACACGAGTTCCAGACCGGTGGTGTTCCCTGGATGCGGTGGGTGCAGAAGGCACGCAAACCATTGAAACATGCTCCCTCAGCTGGTGGGACAGATATGGGGAGTTCATAACGATGTGGGAACAATTCGCTGCCCGCCTGAGCAGTAAGTTCGCAGGAGAAGAGGTTATAACTGGGCTACAAACCGAGTTCTACACCCGGCAACAACAGAACGAGGAAGAAGTAGAAATATTTATTAGGAGGAAGGTGCAAATGTACGCACGTATCGCACCAGAAGGAACAGAAGCAGAGGGAGTTTGTATAATTACGAGACTATTGATTCCGGCCCTATGGAGTGTCCTTCGCCATCCATGGGCAACAGGGATAGAGGAACTGGTGGAAAGGGCGAGAGAGGCGGATATCGATTACCAGGAAATGTGCGCAATAGGGGTCGGGACCCACCTCCCCACGTGCCCTCCTGCCGTCTGCCCAGAGCGGACAATACAGAATAACCTACCCAACAAAAGCGAAAGAAAGAGCCCACCCCAGTGCCGGTACTGTCCCGAGAGGCACCTCCACCGCGATTGCCTAACCATAAAAGCCCGGATAGCTGCCAAAAAGGAAAAATCCACCTGGAACTCCCCCCTTGGAACATGGAAGGCGACTCACCAGAGGCGAGAGTCGGGAAAAGCCCTCGCCGGGACCCCGAGCCACCCTGCGTCTCCTGCATAAATGAATGGGTGAGGCAAATGTGCACTGTGGGCGACCCGGAATCAGGCACGCAAGCCCCTCGGATAGAAGCCCGGATTAATAGCCACGCTGTTAAGGCGGTCTTGGACACAGCAGCAGCCGGCAACTTTATCAGAAGCCAGCTGCTGACACCAGAACAAAGGAAAGCGATGCAGAAGGATGCCCGACGCATCCAAATGGCCCAGATGGAGTCCCGACTGACAATAGAGGGAAAAATCACCTTGCCAGTATACACAGGGGTAGGAACCGTAGCAACGGAGTTCTTCTGTGCCCCACAGTTAGCGGAAGAAGTAATGCTCGGGCAACCATGGCTGTCGAGCCAAGGCTGTATAATCGACTGCGGGCAAAAGCGATTATACTTGGGCAGGCGGGAAAATGGCTGTAAACTGGGAGGCTCCTGTAAACACNGACTGCGGGCAAAAGCGATTATACTTGGGCAGGCGGGAAAATGGCTGTAAACTGGGAGGCTCCTGTAAACACAGAAGGACCGAAGTCACCACAGCCAGGGTACATAGGGCTGCAACTAATTAAGTTATGCGAGAACAAAGGACTGCTACAAGACCTACAGCAGGCTGATCCCGCACTACCGGAGCTAATGGAGGGACACCCTGACCGATATGAAATAAGAGGCGGCGTAGTCTGGGCAAGGCCCACCCACGAGCCGATCAGTGGAAGGTCTGGGTCCCCAAAGAGTTACGACCCAGCCTCTGGGAGCACCATCACGATCATCCCCATGCAGGACACCCCGGGTGCCGGAAACATTAAGGGCCCTGACAACCCGATACACCTGGCACGGAGTCGGTTGGGAAGTCTGGGAGTACGTCGCCAGGTGCCGAACATGCTGTGCGAACAAGGCATACCCGGTGCCGAAAACGCAGTATACGCCCAGACGACCTAAGGCTCCGTGGATGCACATCGCCACGGACATTATGGGCACCTATTCTAGGACACCCAGGGGAAAACGATACCTGCTCGTCGTAACCGACCAGTTCTCCCGGTGGATGGAAGCATTCCCTGTACCTAATCAGGAAGTGGGCACGATTATCTGGGAAATGGAGCGGGAGGTTTTTCCCAGGTGGGAGTTTCCAAAGTGCGTCCTAACTGGCAACGGCTCCCAATTCACCGGCACAAAATGGGCGAAGGCGTGTGAAGCATGGGGGGCGGAAAGCTGGACGACGCCCGCATACCACCCCCAGGCCAACCCCACTGAACGCCGGAACCAGGAACTGAAAAAGAACATGCGCATCTGGATGGGCGACAACCACACACAATGGGACATGCACATTCCCGAGATCCTGTACACACTGCGGCGCAGGCACAATGACGCCCTGGGCACTTCGCCCAGTCAACTCATACTCGGGTACAATCTCCGCCGCCCAGGAGAATGGCAGTGGGATACCGAGGCGACAGAGCTGTCCGGCCCCGAAGCAATAAGGAAATCAGCTATCCGAAGAACGGGCACGGCTCGGAGAAACCAACAAAAGTACATCCGACGCAAATGCCCGGAACCAACCAGCGACGGACACCATTTACCCGAAGGCCAGCATGTATTGTTGCGGAATCATCCTTTGAGCCAGGCCAATGAAAAATACTGTGCGGGATTTGTGCCAAAATGGGAGGGACCGTACATCATAGCAGGGCGCCAAAGGAATGTGTACTGGGCAGAAGATGAAATGGGGAAAATGCGGAAGGTAGCGATGGACCAGATACGCCCTATACCTGAGCCCCGCACCCAGGGCCCCAGAGAAGCCGAACGAGACTGCCCAGAGGAAGCCAGCAGTATTCCACTTGCGCACAGGATGAGCAATATGGACAGGGGCGAAGGGATAACGGACGTGCAAGAGACTGCGCGGCTACGGCAGCCAGGGTGGGTATCCCCACACCTTAGTGACGCCACGGCCACTAGGACACCGGAGCAACGAACCATTGACAGGTGGCTGGAGGAGGGGGCAAAACTCTCGGGCGAGGAAGAAGTAAACACGCACGTGGGAGCGAAGGATGGCGGAGAGCGGACGGCGGAGAGGCAGGGACTATGCGAACGGGAGGAAAAAGAGGCCGGGACAAACAAGGAAGAGCGGGAAGGAGAAGTACGGCGCGAGAACGAGGGAGAGCCGGAAGCGAACGCGGAGAGAGAGACGGGCGGAGGAGAGAGGCCGGGCGGAAGAAGAAATAGCGACCAGGCACGAACGAGCAGGGGGGAGAGAGAGAGAATTCAACCATGGCGTAATTGCCGGGACCGGGGAAACGCGAGTGAAGAAGATCTAAGACACCCCCTACAGACGAGGGACGCCCCCTTCCACCACATTGCCGCGGACGCAGCACCAGGGGCGGACAGGAAATGCGGTATCACGTCAGGAGCGGACGAGCCCAGGAGGGTCCAGCCATGGCGTAGTTGCCGCGAGCAGGAGAAACACCGTCTCTACAGAGATCGCAGCGCATATAGGCCCCACGCAGTCCAGGGGCCTAGCTGAAGATACTGGAGACAGACTCTGTGCGACACCCGGGATAGTGTGAACCCGGTGTCGCCTGCTGAGAGCAACAAGTGCGACAGTGTGTAACATAGATTGTGTACCAAGTGAGTTTACTAAGTGTCATTAAGTGAAGGATATTGGTGCAGGGGCAAGTAACGTTTATTTATAAGCATTACAGTCCTATAAATATATATATGCTATTAATTTTTTTATTTTTACATGTTGGCATTTAATGGGTTTTTTTTTTAAATTTCCAAAGAAATGACTTAAGAGAGCATCAGAACAGAAAGCCGCTATCTCACCTTTTTATAGTTAACTATTTGTTGCCAAAGTTTTGAAGATCTGGTGCCTGTTCAATTACTCGCCCAACAAATTTTTATTTGTATTCTGTACAAAAACCATCGCAATTATGTTTAGCTGTTATTATAATAAAAGGCATTTACGGTTAAAACAAATAACATATTTTGTCAATCTGCAAAATTTCGAGGCCGTGCTATAAATTCCATAAGTATTTGGCAAACCAGTTTTTTGGTTTGGCTTAATTTAATAAATGTACATAATGTTATTTTGCATGCTATTGGAGCACTGGTATTGTTTTAATGTAAACAGGTGTAAAAACCGAATTAACACTTCTATACTTCTGTTATGTTTAATATCTGCAAATTAAACAAACACTTTAGTGTTAATTATTTTGTAAAGAGCCTGTAAACCATGTGTTGTGGTTAGCGTCCGTGGTGTAAATTGAAATTATCACCCAATGATGGTCAGTGAGTGTACCTAGGATTACTTGTGTAAATATCAATTGTTGATCAATGGTAATATCAGAGGTACCAAAGGCGATGCGAGGTGTCTGTTGAGCACAAAGTACGATAAAGCTCACCTAGGGTATGAGGGTAGGTGGCGAATCGAGGCCCTCGGCCGAGTTGTAAATGGTTATAGTGTAGTGTCAGTGTGTACGGAGATTGTGAATAATTTGTTTTGATTAAGTGTTAGTGTGTACGGAAATTGTGACTAATTTGTTTTGAGGAAGTGTTAGTGTGTAAGGAAATTGTGAATAATTTGTTTTGATTTAAGTGTTAGTGTGTAAGGAAATTGAGAATGATTTGTTTGATAAGGGTTAGTGTGTAAGGTGTAATTCATGACAATGTATGAAGTGCTGAGACAACGCTCCACCCCTGAGAGTCAGGAGCAGATAGAGACTCTTTCCCCCAGGGTTTGTCGGCCTGCGATTTTATTGACAAATTGTAAGAGGATGTTAAACCTCACGAACTGGTTTGTGACATAGTAAGCCATAACTTTCCCCAGTAGCACTACGGAGTCGGACGGGGATTCAAGGTCAATAGCACGAGGAGTGCGGAGTGCTGCGCGACAGTGTAGAGGAGGGGGGCCGCCCCTCTCCGCTCCTAACTAGGTTGGTGGCAGAAGAGGAGAGGGAGAGAGGGGAAACCACCCCAGCTGTCCCACTACCTTCCGACAGCACAGAGGCAAGCACGACGCGAATGCCCAGAACCGCATCTACCCCAGATACCAAACTGTAAGACGAAGCAATACCAGAGCGTGCCACTGACGCAACGGCCGGTGGGGAATTGACGCGTCTCGCGTCCCGATAGATATTTTTTCGTCAGAAGGCACACACTGTCGAAACTCGCAGGCTGGCTACCACAGTAAATATTAAGGATTTGGCGAGTATGCTAGAAGAATGACGCCAGGATTCCACATCTGCATCTCGCAGCTACAAGGGGATGCTAAGCTCACACCAGCAGCTACGTCTCTCACGAGCCGGCTACTGCAATAAATAATGAGAGCTATTAGGCGAGCGTGCGAGAATAATAGCGACGCGATATCCGGAGGCAGAAGAAACACTGCGCCGACCAAGGGGCCACCAAGTGTGCCAGCATGTGCAGGGCGGAGCAATAAACTCTGATGCCAGAATCGAGGGACGATGCTGGGCCCATGTGCGGGTAGCCGGAGCGCCGAACACGTTTTTAAGACCCAGAGGACGCGGCGGTCAGCCTGGCCACGTGCATAGGTGATGCAAGTTTAATATGGCAAACGAGCTTACAAAAACACGAGGAAGAGGAAGGAACGGGGCAGTCGGCCGATTTCAAGCGAGAAGTGCGGAGTGGTGCTGGGAGGAACGAGTTTGNGCGGAGTGGCGCCGGGAGGAAAGAGTCTGAGAGAAGGCATAGAGACGTCAACACCGGTCGGCGAGGAACGGTTGCAGCCCAGGCGTCGCAGCCCGTCCACCGAGTGATGGAGCGGTCCCGAGGTCGCCGGCTGGGAGATGGACCATCGCCTCGAGACAGCTAAGTAGAGACATACAGGAAGTGTGACGAACCTTGCTCCCCACAGTGCAAATCGCCGCGTCAAGCCCTACATCGCCTACGTAGGTAGGGGGGGGGGAGAGTTGTCTCGTGTGTTCATGAAGAAGTTAACCTGTTAAGCGAAAATAAAACTGACCTATGTTAACTCGCAAAGAAGGTGAATTTATTTGGTAAATTGGACCTGGGGATAGTAGCGTCAACATATTCTTTACGCCCTAACACTGAGGGCTAGCATCAATTACTGGCGCTTTACGCAGAGAGCAGAATCAATACCTACTTATACGCCACAGCGCTGGGGAGGTATCATAATTATAAAAGCAAGCAGTTATAAGCATTTACTAACCAATGCATATTGCTCGAGCATCGAGTGCTGTATGTTATTTTAGGCGAAAAAAATTCGATTGTGTAGTGCAGGAACATTAAGGATAAAACTGCTACACATTAATGTAAACTGATTAAAAAATTTAAATATTAATGAAAATAGTTATAAGTACTAACCAACCAGCACAATCACATATTACATAGGCATTGGGTGCTGTACGCCATGTCAAACGAAGCTAGACAAGGCCATCCTATCCTGGTTAGTACAACAGAATAGCAAACGATTTCTTTACAAACTGATTGAAACGAAACCACCAAATTCAGAGTATATCCAACACTCGCAACACTAGCAGCAGAATGCGTCCCACCCGACCGAAGTAGTGCGATCAACTAACATCTTGGTAATCTGTAAGGCTGCCCCAGGTGGTCGGATGGCAGTGCGAGCACTGTGCAGGTCTCGCCAAGTCAAAGGGATTGCACATAACACTAGACGAGAGAGACGCATTAGGTTCCAGGGTGGCAGACCAGCCGAGTCACACATGCAGTTACCTTTATGGAGGAATTCAGCTATACAGTACAAGGTAACCATTTATCCCGTTTTGAATAATACATATAAATTTACTTATTTGAATGTATACCATGTATAGTGCAAGAGAGATGTCACTGCTAAGCGCTGATGCAAACAGATATAGGAGAATTTTTATAAAAGCAAATAGTAAACGTACTTATTTGAACACATACCATTAATAGCGCTATAACTGTAAGCACATTATGAAACAAATTACCCATGAATCGCTCGCAACAAAGTTTTTATTAATATTTAATTATCATTAAATGTTCGAACTTTGTAATGATGAGTAAGGAGGTATCGCAACATACACACATTTCAACTATGTATGTACTCTGCTTTTAGAAGACCTAAAACGTAAAGCGAAGAGTTTTAATGTAACTGAAAAAACTGGTGTATCTGTTTCATACACATAAGACCTGGAGGATGCGAGTGCATCTCGTTGCTATCGATGTGAACTCAACGGAAGCAGAGACCACACTGACCATCCTACCTCTCCGTGCATGGTGTACACATTACCGACCAAGAAAGTAACTCGACTTTTACAAGTATTGTAATTACACCACCCTTGACAAAACTTATTTTTTACATATGCTATTGAAATTTTAAAGGAAACAACTCCTGTACCCTGACGACGCCGGTGACAGTGCATCATCCTTGAAAGTAAGGTAACACAGTTTCAATCCCTTAGAGAGTCTAATAATTTTACAGGTAAAAATACAACATGATATGCAATTTAAAAACTTCTGTGTTATATATATATATATATATATATATATATATATATATATATACACATATTTAAGTATCGAGCACATCGTGCAACAATCGCAATGAACTATATGTACAACAATAATATTTTTGTACATGACCGCACTCAATGTATGTTCATCTCAAATATTTGCAGCCTGCCAGACATTTATAAAAAGGTAACTAGCAGGTCATACTGTGACAACCCGAGACAGGCAACACGATGTGTCGTGTAGTGGTAATGGTATACAAGCATGCATAGTGTAAAAATTGGTTTTAACTTCCTTGTCGCGCGTGGCAGAAAGCATATTGTTTCGTCTACATTCATCTACCACGTTCACTTACGCTGTTAAAATATGGAGACGAAATCATTGTTTGAACACTTACCATCTGTAACAGTGTCTGCATCGTCAACAGCAAGGGACTCTGGATATTCGCTCCTTGCATTACGACACCATGAAAGTAGTCATTGCATGTTCGCACGCAGTTATAATCTGAATAGACATAGCAAGAAGTGCAGAGACAACATTTGTTGATCATAGGGAAGTGAGTGGAAGTATTGTAGCAAGACATTTACATGCAGATTACCAGACATTTATAAACACATTGAAGTAGGTACACTTATTAGACTATATGAATTAAAAAATGAAACCATTTTTTTTTAATTTGTCTTTATTCCTACTCTTAAACAAATCACACACAAACAAAATATGTCATTCAATAAAGCCTCTAGCTCTAAGTTCATCAATAATCGAATTTATCTCTTCATTGACAGAAAGCTATCCCCTTCTTTGCAATGGAACAACACACACCGTCTATCGACAAGGTCATTGTGGTCTTCAGAAAATAAACTAGACTTCACGTCACTCTTCGCAGAAGGTTCACGATACATGTCTGCGTGTATGTTCTTTCGTAATGAGTAGGTTGCGAGATATTTCTGGGCCAGAGTATCAGGTTCGAAACTGCGTTCCTTCAGCCCCAACTTCAAGTTCGGTTCGTAAAGAAATCGTTTGCTATTGTGTTGTTCTAACCAGGGCGGGATGGCCAACAGCCGACGTCTGTGTAATATGTGATTGCGCTGGTTGGTAATGCTTATAACGATTTTCATTAAAAATTTATTTTTTATATCAGTTTACATTAATGTGTAGTAGTTTTATTCTTAACATTCTTGCACTCCACAATGGAAATTTTTTTGCCTAACGTATCGTACAGCACTCGATTCCTGAGCAATATGCATTGGTTGGTAATTGCTTTTAACTATTTGCTTTTATAACTATTTTTATATAAGTTTGCATCAGCGCATAGCTATGACGTCTCTCTTGCGCGACTCATGTCTTAAATATATGTTGTTTTGTAGCAAGCAAAGAAACTGTGTTTACAAGTCGCTGTCATGTGTATCGCACTTGGTACATTGTAGAATTTTTTTTTAGGTTAAATCTTGTGAGCATATGCTCTTCATGTACTCGAGCATTTCAGCTTTTAACCAAAGTTCATGCTTCACTGCTAACATTTATATCACTATTACGGTCTGCAGAACCAATGGGTATTTTTTATAGTAACATAACGGGTTTTTCATGTACAGGTTGGTTTCATATCATTTACATGCAGTTCCTGCGACACCTTTTGTTAGACAGACGGTGTTTATTTGATGTAACCGGTGACTACCTTAAGACGCCCGCCTACCTGAGAGCAAGTTGGTCGTTCCGGTCTCGCGGTGAAGCCTTCCGGGTGGGCGACAGTGGCCGCAGTTAGAACTACCGTACCTTCTCTCCCCCTACCCGCTCGAACGGCTTTCACCCCNGGCGACAGTGGCCGCAGTTAGAACTACCGTACCTTCTCTCCCCCTACCCGCTCGAACGGCTTTCACCCCTCCATCGCGGATGCCTTCGTCATGCAGCAGGGTGCTTAGGTTCGTGGGAACTGAGACACCCTCTTGGTCTGTACAGATATTTACAGGAACGGTTCTTTCTTTCCTGTTCAGCAGGTACAATTGATGATATTACTGAGGCAAGAGTAGCAAAATAGCATGATATGTTTTAAACGCGAGTGCCGTAATAAA
>NQII01000112.1:0-38904 GCA_002778355.1 Clitarchus hookeri
ACATGCCTATCGCAATATTGTGAACTCCGCTACGTCGGGCTAGCGATGCGGCAGCGTCCGGCACGATTCCCACGTGCAAAAATCCTAGAATGAACTCGCTGGGAATCTAACCTGGTTCGTCATGGTGGTAGACGAATAGTCTGACCACTACACCACCGCGGTCCCGGAAAAGTGAACGAGAACCGCGCCCTTGTACAAAATATATTTCACATTAAGAACTGTTGAAACCATCGCACATTTTAGGGATTATATCTTCCGAGACATTTATTAAGCCAAGGTGGGGAGGGAAAGGGGACAGAGAGGTTGCGTTCAGTTTCCGGACAATTTCATACAGTCATCTGGCATGTTTACGAAGCTATAGGTTAATAATCGTAATTGTTCTAAGACTCGGACGTAATTCGGGAGAAGTACCTCTATCGTAGCTCAATTTCCTCAACCAAAATCGACTTCTCGGCATATGAACATATTAACTGAATACGGTTGAGACCACGAAACGGCGGGCAGAGCATCAACAAAGAAGTCTTATTAAAAAAAACCTCGATAATTCTAAGAAATTTCTGCTTAAGAATAGTATTTTTAACTGTGCTGGGCCCCAAAAAATTAATTATTTTATCATTGTACCAAACATTGTTCAACTAATTCGCACTGTATGTAAAGACATTTTTCTCAAATAACAAATTTTTACACTTTTTAATTTTTTGAATAACTTGACGTGAAATACAAAATTCTTCTGTTTTGTTGCAGCCATAATAACAAACTAACTATGTTTAGCAAATGAAAAAATTTGCAACAAACTAATGCAGTGGGCTACTGCTTGACAAATGTGTAATCATCAAGTAACAATTCATACATTTAAAAAAAACTTAAAAAAAAAATTATCTTTATATTTAACATTTTTCTTCATATATAAAAAATTGTTATTTGGTGATTACATGTGTGCCACGTGATTGCTCGTAGAATTCATTTACTTTTTTAATTTATTTATCTGTACAACTTAGTATTGGTTATACACTGAAGAGCCAAAAAAAATGGTATAGGCATGCGTATGCAAATAACAGAGGTATGGAACCAATCAACGCGATGCGATCAGCAGCTAGATCGGTTACTGCTGCTACAATGGCAGGTTATCAAGATTTAAGTGAGTTTGAACGTGGTGTTATAGTCGGCGCACGAGAGATGGGACATAGCATCTCCGAGGTAGCGATAACATTCGGATGTTCGCGTACGACCATTTCACGAGTGTACCGTGATCATCGGGAATGCGGTAAAACATCACATATTCGATATAACTGCGGCCGGAAAAAGATCGTGAAAGAACGGGACAAACAACGACTGACGGGAATCATTAAACGTGACAGACGTGCAACACTTTCTAAAATTGGCGCAGATTGAATTTGTGAACTGCCCTGCAGGAATCATGGTGTGAAATGCCTCCTGCATACCTTCAGACATTAGTCGAGTCCATGCCACGTCGTCTTGCGGCACTTCTACGTGCTCGGGGGACCCTACACGATATTAGGCAGGTGTAACCGTTTTTTTGGCTCTTCATTGTATAACAGCTGCGAAACAGAAGAATTTGGTATTTGACATCAAATTATTCAAAAAATATAAAGTGTAAAAAATTTTTATTCTAGGAAAATGTCATTACGTGCAATGCGTAAAAGGTGAACAATGTTTGGTACAAATATTAAATGATTAGTTTTGGGGGGGTGCAACAACCTTAATAAACTTTTTACGCCCGAAAACTACTTCCTGTTTTCTATTTTCGTCTTCAATGTAAATTCCTTGAAGTGAAAAGGACTGTAATAGGACTTTTGACCATTTTTACTCATGAAAACACAGGTACAGGATATTTATAAAGCAGTAGAGGAATGCGCAGCACACCTTCATAATAATTATTATTATGCTACAAAATGACAGTCACTGCTAAAGTTCTAGTAGACACTAGTTGCCGACAGGAAAACTGCGCGTCAGTTCAACGCCTTGTGCGTAAAAGCTATGACATGTCTGATGCACGTGGCTGGGTCACCCTTACCGCCCCTGCGTATCCAGATAGCGGACCGGAAAATACGTTATGGTACGCAGCGTTTTTAAGGAAGTCTGCTTTTATAAACCAGTCATTTCCTACTGCACTTAAATATTCTTATTAATACTACAAAAACTAACATTTTAAAACATACTGTCTTTGCACCATGTATCTATTTCGCGTTCCCTGCTATCGCCTGATAGCTCGAAAGATAGAACGAATTATCTGTATCGTTGCGGAGTTTATTTGAAAATATAATCTTATCAAACTATAAAATCTTAATCTCGTACATCACACAAAAAACTGTCCTCACATACTCAATTGCATCCAATGAATCAACCATTTATAAAGAATTGCAAAACCTTTTAGGTGATTGGAGAACTTGAAACCGTGAATCGTAATGTTGTCAGTATTCAATAGTACATTACAAGTGCATTTATAATATTTTAATGACCGCTGAAGTGCTGGCGGATACTGTAATTTTTCTGGCAGCAAGAACTTGAGCATGTCCGAGGATGCTAACAACGAATCAGAGAAGTTCACGGTAGTAGAAAAAAATGATTATGCTTTCTGGCGCAAGGGCTAGAGGCTGCGGTGCCACAACGCCATGAAGGCCATCTTGGATGACGCCACGCCGAAACCTCCTGCTCTGTCACTCCTAGCCAATGGCGGCCATCTTGGATTTCCCTTTTTTCCCTCCTGCTCTTTAATTCCTTCCAATATCTTCATGTTCCTGCATTCCTCTTCTTTTTTTCACGCTCTGTCATTCTGATGTTATTTTTCCCATTCCCTCTTGTCTCTCTCTCTCTCGCCCGTTCTATCCCTTGGGGTTTTCTCATATTCCTTCCCGCCTCCTTTATTTTCTCTCTCGTCTCCAACCCCTTTCCTCCCTCTCTTGCTTTTCACGTCCTACATCACCGCCGACATCGTCTACTTTTAGTAGCCATCTTTGATTCCCATGCCCACAACCAGAGTGTGGGAGGTTCGACCATTCGCAGCTAAGAGCACTGGTATCGATGAGGCTATTTTGTGAGTTGGTTGGTTCACTCGTCGCCTGTAGAGGCGCACCAGCATCGGGGAGGTGAGTTCAAACGATGGTCGCCACGAGCGCTGGGAATTTTTTTAGTTTGTAGCTGTTTTAGAACTCAAAAAATGCTGTAGGCGTGCGATTTCGATCCGACCACCCTTTGGTTGCCAGTGTGACTTCTAGACCACACGACTATCATTCCACGGGAAGTGTTAGGAGAATAAATAACTTATCTACTCGCAACGGCCTACGCACTTACCAGACAATAAACTTACCATCATGAAAAAAAAAATGTTTAATGTGGAATATACGGATTGGAAAAAAATGCAGGCATCACATTAACGCACGCACTCGCTTTTTATATGTGTAAAAGTTAACAATCTCTGGGCGAGGAACTGCCCCCTACTATGCATCCCGACCCAATTCGCACTCCCAGACACACACACACACACACGTGATGATACATGCCTGCCCCAGAGGTGCGTGTACAGAACACCAACCACAATAATCATAAGGGACAAGAGTGGAGGTGGAAGCAATGTCATCCTAATAATAAATCCTCATACTTCAGTCAATATATTAATATGGTACAGTATGTATTCCATCATCCAGTATGCATCTCTTATCATCCTTCCATGTCAGAGTCAACTTATTAATGCATTCACTGTAGAGAACATGTCGGTGAGAACTAATGGTATGTACATTGACTCACATCATACACAGTTGGTGCAGGAAATGCTTATAATCTTCAAAGAGAATCTTGTATTTAACAACGTATTTCTGCACCCCTTGGCCATCTAACTATTTTGCCCTTACACTTGTAGCTATACAATTTCGCCCGAAGCCCAACAAATTCGGTCATAGTGGCTCCTCCACGCTCATCCTTAAATTTGCCAACACTTTGACATTGGTTGGGGAGTAGCAGGGATGATCGACAGGGTAACAGGACATGTCCAATTCAGCGCTGAACACAGTATCAGTAGCTAGGTCCCGGTAAAAACCTTCAGTGCTGAAAGAATAGATGAAACTAACCGTATCTGTATATACCAAGTAGCATCGATCGCCATACTGTCGTCTAACCATGCCGTAGTGGAAGCGATACATTGCCGTTTTGGAGAGGTCAAGGAAGGAGAACCCAGAACATATAGGTTTACCGAATAATATAGTATCCTTTTCTAGTCGTATCAGGGCAAGATTCTCATGGTAAATGGTTCTGTCCTTGTAAGCTTGAAGAAATTACGCTCGAAATCGTTGCTGACAGCTTTCCTCCTTTCCATATTCAGATCGATGTAGGCTTTCAACCATAGCGACTGCATGAATTCGAGGACACTATGAATCTTCGAAACCTGGAGGCCATGGGTTAATGCTTGCTTCAGAGTCCTGTAATGTATGTTGTAATGTTCCTTATCCTAGAGCATAGTAATTATCTTCTTTTGCTGCGAACCAGGAGGATACTAGTTCAAGGGGAATGACAGATCATTGTAGTCGTGATGCAGGGCTGCAGGATATGCAATATCAACCTCTAGGATATAGCCAACATCGCCATCATCAGGTACGGATGTGATGTAGATGTTAGTTTCACTCCACTTGAAATTGCATAGCGGAAATGGCAGACTCATCGCCCATCCATAGTGCTTGTTCGCATCGACGTATTGCAGGTATGTCTCCGGCTTGTTGGCATCGTGCTCACCTTCCATGCACATGTCGTTGGCAGCAGAGTATCGGAGCATCCACTGCGAAACACCGCCCATGATGGCTGACTCAATGAACAGGTACATGTCACAGTCCCCCAGCAGCTCGAGTTCCACCTTTGTCAAACGAAGCACGGCATCGAACGAGAACCCAAGGAAGCTCACATAGCAGGCGCAGTCAAGCTGATACATTTCAAAACACAGGTGCCGGAAATTCTCGAAGATGTCCGCTAAAAGGAAATCAACCTTTAAATATATGCGGCTGTACATCTCGAGTGACTCGCAGTGGAATTTGTCCCATACCGCTTGTGCATGGGCATAGTCATTGTCAGAGATATTGCTACTCGTGAGGCGGTTGTAAAATGACTGTTGAGATGGCAGCTATGGCTCTTCTAGTGTGACAAGATAGGCGATGTAGTCGTATACACCCACTTACATATCACCTACGGGACCTCATTTGGAGTGAAAAATTTCCTCGCACTTGTAAACTTGTCTCCAGGAAGGTTCGGAGCCAGTGAAGCAAGACTTGCTGCCTGAAGCGATACGTATCGACGAACTGAATAGCAAATCTGTCACCTAGCTGTTTGTAAAATGTAATAATTTTCTATTCGCTAAGTGGGATAATGAAGATGTCCTGCATATCATATGCCAGCTTTTTAAAAATAAAATTCTCATTGTAGGAGAGATTATGAAAAAAATACTACCCACTTCTTCGGTCGGCGACGTAGAATTTTGCACTGATTGCATGCCGGTCCAACGTATTGCCCTGTAAAATGGTAATGGTCTCTAACCTTGTAATTCGCCTCTGTAAACGGAATATTACAATACATGCAGTCTCTCGCCTGGTAGTGCATTGCCTACTGGGTTGCCATTAGTGGATTCATAGCTGTAGAAGTTTCGTAAATGTTCTTCCCCTGTTTTCCTATAGCCACTATTGTCTCTGTAAAGCGCTTGCCTGCAACTTTCCCAACATTAATAACCGGTTCGGTCGGCAGTGAAGAAGTGAGGAGTGAGGAGTGCTGATACCCGATCGTTATCCACATGTACATACAGACAGTAACTATAAGCCTCGTGCAACTGCTATGCAAAGTGTATGCATGGGCTGGATTCGGAGCACAGGTATGAACTGGCTTGAGTAAAGCGTCGAAATATGCATACCACAATGGGTAAATTGTCTGCATTGTGGTAGTTTTTAAATTTCAGGATGCTTGGTCTTCCATCTGGCGAGGCCTTGGACATTTCCACATGTGCTACTGCATGTGGGTTGCAGTGCTGTTTATGCTACTCGAAACACTGCAGACCCTTCAGCCCCGATACTCGTGGACGATCATCACAGTACGTGAAGCACCGCTTGCAGATATGAATATGGTCATGACATGCAGTAACCTGGGAATGGACAAGACGACACAAGTCCATAACATACGTATTGGTTGTTTGTGTCATCATTCACGAGCAGCAGGAGGAAATGCTGAGTCTGTTCCGCTCTGACTACATGTACCAGTATGATTTTCAGTCCCTTGTCTAAGGCATAAACGTTCATGGACGTATCACGATTGCGTCTCAAAAATACCGATGTTTCACTGGGGTTGGGAAGGTGAGACTATCAAAATTAAATTTTCCCTCCAGGTCGCAGTAGCATTGGTTCATGCCTGTGTTTGTTTATTTACAGACTGGTAAAGCAGTGGCCTGGGGCTGTGCGTAGATGGACATTAATAATGACCTCACACCTGTGATTTCTGGCTGGCCACATAGTGCGTTCTCACAAATTGGGCGCAAGATAAGATTTCTGAAGGTCCGATAGCCACAGTTGATTATGACCACCTGCTCCCCTTCCTCGGTTCCCACAGTGGGGTCGCAGTTGTTACTGACTTCTCGGGGGATTTGAGATTGAGTCATATTTTTGACTTATAATACCATGCAGTGTTTGCTAATATGTTCTGAGTGGGTGTTGCTTCATATTCATGCCGGTTCTCCCAACACCCGTGCATTATTTCAGTTCGGCTGCTTGTTAACATTCCTGAAGGTCTGGCAGCCACGGATGTGTTAATAGTCTCCCAGGAGATGTGGATTGTATTCCTGACTTGTATTGTGACGACAGCAGCATGGCGCTCGCTAATGATCTTGGAGACTGGCTCGACGCTCCAACTGTTCTTACGAAAATTGTTTAATATTCAGTGTGGTGTGTTACTTAAAATTCATGCTGGCCACAGCCAGCAGTCAACCTGCATTCATGTGTGGGTGGCTGTCTGCTGACAGCATTCGTTTTTATTAATTACTACTACTAGGTTGATTGTCACCCATTTCCGCCGGGCATTATTTCTGGCAGCAACAGTTGATGGTCGTCGGCCATGCAATGCATGCTGCTGCTGCTTAATATTCATGCCGACACACATGCTGGATGGTAGCAATAGTCCGTCGACGGCATCGAGAGTTCTTAGTTGGCTCTGGGTTGGACGGGTTATGGATGGCGCAGGCCCTATCTCTCATGCCGTATTTTAGCATTACTGGCCGACAGGTGCTGAGAAAGAGGGAGGGGGCGGAGAGACTTTTCGTCTAGTTGTTACAGAGTAATTGTTTCCCGTGCCACATGCCGACTACGCACTACGCTCCGCCGCACCGTGCAGCGTACACGACGAGATAGTGTATACTCTATTTCAACCCGCAGCGGCGCGCACGGTGTGTTGTGTGCCTATACTCAGTTCCACTGTAGGTATATGATTACTTTCTGATTGTTAGAATGATAGTATTTTCCTTTTGCACATAATATACACAAGTGTGAGAGCTCGCGCATGCTCGAGGCATTTGTACGATGCTGTGCAACTGGTTCTGCATGAAAGCATATAACTTTTATATAATTATTTTCTGTATATTAGAATGACTATTTTTTTGTGCTGTTAATTTTTATTTATATAACTTTTACGCATATAAAAGTGAGTGTGTACATGCGCGCACGTGGTGCCTGCAGTTTTTTCCTATGTGTATATTCCACATTAAAAATATTTTTTTCACGATGGGAAGTTTATTGTCTGGTAAGTGCATAGGCCGATGCAAGTAGATACGTTATTTCTTATCCTAACAGTTATTTCTTATCCTAACACTTCCCATGGAACGATGGTCGNGTACACGACGAGATAGTGTATACTCTATTTCAACCCGCAGCGGCGCGCACGGTGTGTTGTGCGCCTATACTCAGTTTCCCTGTAGGTATATGATTACTTTCTGATTGTTAGAATGATGGTATTTTCCTTTTGCACATAATATACACAAGTGTGAGAGCTCGCGCATGCTCGAGGCATTTGTACGATGCTGTGCANGTATTTTCCTTTTGCACATAATATACACAAGTGTGAGAGCTCGCGCATGCTCGAGGCATTTGTACGATGCTGTGCAACTGGTTCTGCATGAAAGCATATAACTTTTATATAATTATTTTCTGTATATTAGAATGACTATTTTTTTGTGCTGTTAATTTTTATTTATATAACTTTTACGCATATAAAAGTGAGTGTGTACATGCGCGCACGTGGTGCCTGCAGTTTTTTCCTATGTGTATATTCCACATTAAAAATATTTTTTTCACGATGGGAAGTTTATTGTCTGGTAAGTGCATAGGCCGATGCAAGTAGATACGTTATTTCTTATCCTAACAGTTATTTCTTATCCTAACACTTCCCATGGAACGATGGTCGTGTGGTCTAGAAGTCGGACTGGCGACCGAAGGGTGGTCGGATCGAAACCACCGCCTTCAGCATTTATTTTTTAAGTTCCGAAACAACTACCAACTAAAAAAATTCTCAGCGCTCCTGGCGATCATCGTTTGAACTCACCTCCCCGATGATAGTGCGCCTCTGCAGGCGACGAGTGAACCAACCAACTCACAAAATGGCCGCATCGATGCCAGTGCTCCTAGCTGTGAACAGTCGAACCTCCCACACTCTGGTGGCGGGGTGGGAATCAAATATGGCTACCTACAGCAGACGATGTCGGTGGTGATGTAGGATGTGAAAAGCACAAGAGGGGGAAAGGGGTGGGAGACAAGTGAGAAAATAAAGGAGGCCAGAAGGAATACGAGAAAACCCCAAGGAGAGAGAGAGACAAGAGGGAATGGGAAAAAATAACANAAATAAAGGAGGCCAGAAGGAATACGAGAAAACCCCAAGGAGAGAGAGAGACAAGAGGGAATGGGAAAAAATAACATCAGAATGACAGTGTGAGAAAAATGAGGAACGCAGGAGCATGAAGAGATTAGAAGGAATGATAGAGCAGCAGATAAANCAGAATGACAGTGTGAGAAAAATGAGGAACGCAGGAGCATGAAGAGATTAGAAGGAATGATAGAGCAGCAGATAAAAAGAGAAATTCCTAGGGAAAAAAGAGAAATACAAAATGGCCACCATTGGCGAGGAATGACAGAGGAGGTTTCAGCATGACGTTATCCAAGATGGACGCCGCAGCCCCCAGCCCCTGCGCCAGAAAGCATCATTTCATTCTACTCACAGTACGCTGAAAAACGCAATGCCAAATGTTCCACTATACAGCGTTTACTTCGATAATGTGAGCTGTAATTTTTAATGGGAAACGTACAGTAATGGTAGAATATAGATATCCTGCACTGCCAGCCAACCATGATTTTCGTTGTGTCGTACAGTCTAAGCATGAGTGTCTAGGTCACGATAACATCACTCGTAAATGTTCGTGGACGCTCGGCTCGTGATTCGTTGGTGAATCTTAGGTTTATGCTGGACTGTCATCAGTTGTCAATTATAGCTTTAGTAACTGAATGTGAATCCTAAGCTGTAGTCATCGACTATGAATCTTAGGTTTGCGTCGTACGCTTAAAATTTGCCCACAATTCCTGCAGTGGCATTGTATGACTAATATAACCTGAAAACCAGGGGCCGATTAAGTTCTTGAATCACACGAAACATTATTTTGGACATATTACATTACAGTGGATCTCCTAGAAAACAGTAATGCTAACTTTTTCTCTGTACATACGTGCCTCTTTCTTCCAAGGTCCAAAAAATTTGGCGTTTGCTTACTCGGTTGCATAAAAATATATGATCATCGTTTTTCAACCTGTTTTACACAAACATGGTTTTCATTCCTGGTGTCATTGTTTTCAGTAGCCTTTAAAATATTCCCATTTTCGTCATCAGCTTCAGAAAGTTTTGCATGAGAAAACGTCGTACTATTCAACAATATTACAATAAGTAAAACTGTATTACCATAATTTCTTTCATTTCCTATGTAAATAAAAACGGCTAATAATGGGTCCTCACCAGTATATCTGACCAATTCAACATTAATTAAGAAACTGAAGTAAAATAAATTCCACTAATTTAGCTGNGGTCCTCACCAGTATATCTGACCAATTCAACATTAATTAAGAAACTGAAGTAAAATAAATTCCACTAATTTAGCTGATAACAATTTTACAAAAACATCACTTTTTTTTAAATAAAATAATTAATTTAAAATGTAAGTTAACTATATTGGTAGCATATTTCTTTCTAACACAATAATATTATATCCAATTTAAGCCTGACAAGTAATCTTATTATGAAAGGATGAGAAATGTTTCTAAGCTGCTCCACCCTAGTATTATGTTAGTTTGCAAAAAAAAAACATAAAAAGTCGTTTTGTGCAGGAGCGTATACTTTCTACTGAAAAAAGAAATAAAAGCTAATGCACGCTTTTTTTTTAAGAGATTGTAAATCATATTTATTTGCATTATGTTGTTTAGAAACACAAGAGGGAATTAATTATTTAGAACTTACGGAGTAACAAGAACAAGTTGCATAAGTGTGGCATAGCTTAAGATGCCTCGAACAAAAATAGTCGTGTAGTCGTGAAATAAACTGATGTTTAGTGTGCTGGACAATGAAGAAAAATATATTACTGTTTACGGACTTACTTGATGATAGTGATAAAATGGTTCTAAATACTCGATGCGAAGTAACCTGTTTAGTTAAAATTATACTTTCGTAAATTAGTTCGAAACTATTCAATAGCCTATATAAATACGAAGTGTCCTATTTAATTTAATATATATGTGGTAAGTTATTGGCAACTATTTAATATATAAATCATTGAAGGACAATAAGGAAATAGATAAAGTAATGTGGTAGGGTGTACTCACATATTCTTTGACGTTCTTGGTCCTGACAGCCTTGTAGGAAGCGTAGGCCGGGTAGAGAGTGCCGAACAGCAGTCTGAAACAAGGGTAAAGGAGGCGGTGAGCGAGTGTGCGGGCGTAGAGCGCAGCAAGCAACACGAAGAGCGGCACTAGAAGCGCCGCCGCCATAGTCATGGCGCGACGCGGTGTAGTCCGCTCGGCGGTCGACGCCGGACTGCAGCTGGAGCTGGCTCCCCTTCCTCGAGATAAGAGACACGACCTCCCCGCCACACTAGACCTACCGCTACATTGCACCGAGGACAAGGCGTGCTCTCCCACGGTGACGCTGTCACTAACGGTGCGCCGAGATAGCGCTGCGGAGCACTGTCTTCCATGGGTGACCACTACTCGACAGGAAACAAGAAATGTTTACACCACGTAGAGAAGGAAGTGGATCACTACTTCACGCCTACGCACAGTCACATCTGCGTAGATGCACAAGAGGCTTCTAAGGTTATGCCTACAGTACAAAATTATTTTATAAACTTTTAGCAATATTNCGCACAGTCACATCTGCGTAGATGCACAAGAGGCTTCTAAGGTTATGCCTACAGTACAAAATTATTTTATAAACTTTTAGCAATATTAATTATTTTTTTGTTGTGGCATTAAATAATAGTCAAGATAAAGTACGGAAACTGTTGAAAGTTATTTTAGTAAAACTAAATAAGGAAACTAGAGGAATCTTACATTTATGTATCATATTTTTGTGCTAATTTCAATAATTTAAAAAAATAATTAATAAGTTTTATTATACCTCAAAATAACTGTCCACACCATCAGAATGTAATGATAATATTTTCTTGGTAATTGTGTACGCTGTTAACCTATATTTCAATTTCAACTTCCGAAAGAAAATTTATAAAGTCAAAATAAATCTCACATTTACGCTAAATCATATAATGAATGTAATTTATCAAATGATGGGGAATTTTTACCAAGTTTTCATGAATGTCATCAAGCCATAAAATCTCAAAATCTAGAAGAAAAAAATTTGAGCAACCTTACAATATTAAAGTTGGTAGCAGGTGCTAGTCGTTTTCGTCTCAGCCCAAATGTGTGCCCCTAAATCGGCGCAAGGATTTATGTCCTACTAGCGAACCGGCCCGGCTTTGCTCGAGTACAATTGAGTTTTACAGTGATACACTAATAAATAAATTGGGAAAAGACAATTCATTTATGTGAAAACAGAATTATAAAATTATACTATGTTGGCCTAGATTTTTAACTGATTACGGCAACTCAAAAGGAAGGAAACATTTTTTACACGATAGCCAAGAAGTAGGGTATTGTTTCTGGAGTGCATCTGTGCAACTATCGCGTAGTTACCACATTTCCGCTTTACAGCGTCGATGTATGAAAATCTAAACGTGAGTTTCATCAAGTTGTAGCTTTAGAAATAAGTGTACCTAGGTACTACTTTTTGCGCTTGTCTGAGGGATCTTAATCGATCACCAAAGTTAAGCAACGTTCCCAGCGGCACACATTTTGATGGGTGACCGTTTAGTGGCATAATATCTAAGCGCTTCCGGGCTTCGGAGGGCACGTTAAATATTCGGTCCCATTTGTTATAGATTGATAGCGGTCGTTAAGCCATTTCAGAGATCTTAGGGCGGCCTGATAAACTCTGACACCAGAGGAAAAAAATATTTCTGCCACGTTCCCAGCGGTTGCAGAATTACGTTTTGTTATTATTCCACAGGATACAATTTACCGGGATAAAAAGTATATTTGTCCTATTCCAGGACCTAAAGTACCTACATAACAAATGNTCCACAGGATACAATTTACCGGGATAAAAAGTATATTTGTCCTATTCCAGGACCTAAAGTACCTACATAACAAATGTCATCAAAATTCGTCCAGCCATTATGGAGCTGAGTGGTAACAAACATACACACACACAGACTTTCGCATTTATAATATTGGTAGGACATGATGGGATTACAAAAGCTAGGCTTTCAAGAATTTCTCAGTGAAACAGATTACTTGAATTGTAACAAACTTCTCTCCCTTGTCAACTATCAAAACCTCGCTGTTAAGAGCACCCCAAATCTCTTCACTCACTCACTCTCTCCTTTGTTTTCCCTTCTGCTNTCCACAGGATACAATTTACCGGGATAAAAAGTATATTTGTCCTATTCCAGGACCTAAAGTACCTACATAACAAATTTCATCAAAATTCGTTCAGCCGTTATGGAGCTGAGTGGTAACAAACATACACACACACAGACTTTCGCATTTATAATATTGGTAGGACATGATGGGATTACAAAAGCTAGGCTTTCAAGAATTTCTCAGTGAAACAGATTACTTGAATTGTAACAAACTTCTCTCCCTTGTCGACTATCAAAACCTCGCTGTTAAGAGCACCCCAAATCTCTTCACTCACTCACTCTCTCCTTTGTTTTCCCTTCTGCTCCCCAATATCAATTGGGTGCACGAGTCTGCATTCGGTTTTATTCTGACACTGTTGAAAGCTTGGGGTCACCGACACTACAGAATGCAATCGACTAGACTAAACAACTCAACCAAATCGTTCATGTACTGGCGCCATTTTCACGGTGACTACCAACATGTTCCCACTAAAAACTGTTGCCACGTGGCTAGTGGCGGAAAAACGTCTCCTAATTAAGAGGGGACCAGCCTTTAAAGCGTCCCTCAGGAGGCATTTTTGCTTCCCTTACAAATTTAATCATGGTGCGATCAAAACTGTTGAATAAACGTGTACAGGTTGGATATGAACTGTAGCGACAATCATCATGAGGTGATTCCTCATCAAAAAATAGGTCGAAAATACATACACAACATTAGCCTGAGTCTATTCCGAAGGGGTGAAAACCGTCTTTAAAAGTGTAGTTGAAGTAGATGTTTTTTGCTAGTAACACAGCCAGAAAGAACGATAAATGTCTGCGTTTCTGTATACTGCATTATTAAACGCTGAAGTACAAAGATCAAAAATATGGGCTCCACTCTCAAACCCCATCCATGAAAAGTGAGGGATTGGCAGAACATTTGTACAAATAAAAATGAAACGGTTTCACTTTGTTTGTTGTTTCCTGTGGACTTGTAATCAATCGTACATTGTGAACAAAACTTTCGTCCTGTGTTTTGAAGTTAAAAGCCGCCGTTTTCGAGAAATTCATTTATGCCGATGAAGGTCACGTGGGGTGGAGATGGAGTAATGGCAAAATTACATTGTGGTGAAACGGGTGTGCCCNATTTATGCCGATGAAGGTCACGTGGGGTGGAGATGGAGTAATGGCAAAATTACATTGTGGTGAAACGGGTGTGCCCCGAAACAAAAAAAAACCTGGCCAATGGTAACGTCTACTACGTTTCCCAGATACGAATATTCGTGTCAACCCCGCCGGGAATCGAGTCCGATTCACCGTGGTGGGATACGAGCAGTCTGGCCACTGCACCACCACGGGCCCTACGTGTATATCAGCGATAGTTTGTTAGGGTAGGTATAGATAACACATGAAACACTTTTTCCAAAAGTTCAAAATATATGTTCGTTCTACGGCGTAATGTATATTGCCAGAGAAGTATAATTGTCATTTCAAAATAAGTTCCCTTAAACAGCTGAGATAAGCGAGAAAGATGTAAACAACATGGCGTGTGAACAGTTCAGAGTTAGCAGTTAATGACGTAATCTGTTTTAGTTTCCGGACTCGTCTTCTCAGGCGTGTTGTTTGCGTTTGGAAGCCGGGAGCGCTGACGAGTTCCGTACACTGGCTGGCAGGCAGTCAGTCCTACGCTCGAGCAAAGTTAATGACCTTGGGTGTAGGCTGTTCGCGGTTAATTGAGCACTTTCGAAATCAACTTATGAAAAATGTCACTGCCCCTACCTGCGTGTATTTTAACGGGTACACTGACTGGCAAGCGTCCAGTAAAGTTGGCAACGTCAGAAAAAAAGTAATTTCATAACGTAACTTTGAATTAAAAATGTTAGGTAAAAGTTTGTAAATAATTAATTATTTATTTTGCTTTCTACCGAAGCACAAAAAGTGACGAGGCGTATGCCAANTGACGAGTTAATTGTACGTGTAGTGGAAGAATACACAGCGTGCATACAAGTAGACAAGCAGGGCTTTCAAAAGTGCTCAGTTTACCGTGAACAGTCTTTACGAGTCTAATTTCTGAATAGGAATAGTCAGTTAATGAGATCATATTGTCCGCATGTTGACGTGATGTCTGCTCTAGCAAACTCTCCTGCATTAACATCAATCATCCTTCCACAGGATGTATACTAAATCAGCTGTGCAATATTCCCCGACTTCTACCTGTTTTACACACCAAGAGTTTTGGTTTTCCCTGACCTTTCTTCTAGATCTGAGATTATATTCGTTCTGTATTTTGCAGCACGTGCACTTGTTTACATGTGTACGTACGCGTGTTTGAGCTCGTTTTAAGATTGTCAAAACAACATGCAAAAATGTTGCATACTTTTCAGAAAACAACATTATTACACTAAGTGATATGTCAGCTGTTCCAAAATGTATTAGCATTAACGACACGAATTTTAAATAGACAACAAAGTTGTAACTTCAGATAATAGTTTACTAAACATTTACATAGTTATACCTATGAAGCGATGATTTGCTTATTTAGTAATGTCGAAAACTAATTACTAACCATTTACGTAGACCAAATTGTCATGTGACCCTTTGAGACATTCAATTCGAGCGCAAGTCATTTTATGCACATTATAATTTAAATGAAAAAAAAAAAAGTATTATTAGTAAACAAGTGTATCTCAATCTTAAAAGTTCTACACGGCTCGTCATCACATTTCCAGCAGAAACAATTGTTTCACATGCACACTGGAAGGCTTTAACTATCAGCCATCATACGATAATTCTTGGTTATTTAACCACACGTTGTGCCCTTAGTTGATGGCGCGTTTACAAAATCCACTCAACACACATGCATTAGAAAAATATTGACTATGTTCTAACTGTAAATACTGAGTTTCCTTCAGTTTATTGCACTTAATAATGTTGCGAACACTTGTCACATATTGTCATATTGGAAACTGCGCGCTGCTAAAATTAAAGTTAAAATATGAAAGGTTTAAGAAAAATATAAAATTAAAGAAGTAAAATTTTAAAAAATGTGGTAACCAGTTCCGAAAAGTCTTTTGCCCATTTAGCAAAACTTGTGGATAGTTAATAATAATAATATTAAAAATAGCGCATGAGAGAATGCTTTGCAAGCTAGTTTCTTTGAAATCCTTTCACTCAGTTTTAGTTATTGAAGTTTATCTAACAAGATCGTAACAGTTTGCTAAAAAAAAAAGCATGTTAAACAGGGGGCGATTTGCAACAGTACATAGGAGAAGAGAAGTTTTGGAAATGTAAAACACTTTGGAATAGTTAACGTTAGACAAAAAGACATTATGGAAGTGGAGAGTTAAAGAAACACAGAAGCCATTAGTAAAGAGGTAGTTTTGTTCCTGAACTAACGGATATAGTCTTCAACCGCCATTTTGTATAAAAACTTAGGGAGAAGAGACACTTTGGAACTGCAGGCAACTTTCATTATTAATTCTAACAAGAAAAAACGACGTTTTGCTAGCCAAATGATGCAGATTTATCAACAAAAGAACGTTAGGAATCCCATGGACAAAAAAAATGGCTAACAGACGTTTAGGAATTGGCTGTTTCAAATGATAAAAACAACACTTACAAGCATGTCAAGTGCACTTTGCACTTTATTTATTGATGTTTACATTGTGAATTGTGTAAAAAAATGACGAAGATTTAGTTTTTGAGATGTTTGTAAAATGGCGGATTTCACGTAACCGCGTGCATTTTGTGAGCACATAGTTGATTTGACTTCTCTTTTCATCATGACGAAAGTGTATTCGCATTATTTTGTGTGTAACCATGTGTGTTTAACCTAAGTAATGCAATGACTACAAAGCGAAAACGTAGCAATGTACGAGACTATTTTACCGTTGCAGAGACTGACAGATATTATGAAATAGGTAAATTTTACGTTTAAGAGGCGAAAAATCCCGAACCACTACAAACTTGCTGACACGCTTCTATGGAGTTGAATAACTTAAAAAGCTTAAAAGAAAAGTCAGACTCGGGAAGTGTGAGTAATGCCGCGGATATTTAAACCAGTAAATTTATAAACGATGGGAATAGAGTCAATTCCACAATCTAAAATCGAAACAATAATATTGAAACTGAATCGAGAATTAGTACCGGTAAAAATGTGAAAATATCCCATACGTTCACGTTAGCCAATGTTAATAGACTTTTCTTATAAGAAAACGCATCACACAAGCGAATGTAATAGTACATACCAGTACAGTAATTTAATTAATCTTAGCACAGAGAGATTTTCCCCGACTAAACATTTAATTTAATGACTTTACCAGAATAAAATAATTCCCTGAATTGTTCCTGTTTTGGCAGTGGCCCCTTCTACAGTTTACAAATTAAGAAACAATTATACGTTACTGCATAGCATTTTCATCTCCCCGCCCCAAATTATTACGACCCTGAACATGTCTATGATGTTATTAAATTTCGTAACATGAAAGAAAGGAAGTAAGGATTTCAGGGCCCTCAATGCTAAGAAGTCTTCAAACTGATCCCTCTTTTTTTTTCATCAAGTACATCGCACAATTTTTTCTTCCAGGAAAATCTGATTTACTTGCGTGCGTTGACCCGACTTTTGGAGCGGCCATGCGTCGCAGTTACGTTGTCCTGCCGTTTCCTTCCATGGTCTGCTCCGTTTCAAATATCAATTCAAACTAACTATATTCCGAAAGCGAGGCACTTCCGTGAGAATCATTGCCACAAAACGTTTGATTCTTAGAGTTACGTAAGAATAGCCACGATGTCACAGGTGGGGAGAGCTCAATCCTTTAGCATGATCAGCAATACACATTTTTGTTCATCTGCCTCAACGCCTAACAAATCGCCTAAATGAATGTCGTATTTTATGTTCGAATGGTTACTCACTTGTCCAAGAGTGTTTTCTTTAAATTTCCGTTCGTAGTAACAGCATACTGCAAAATACCCCAAAATAAACAAACATCCCCAAGAAAAAATTTTTTTGAGGAAAATAAATTCTATCATAGGTATAATACAATAATAAAAAAAACCTTTACATATACCATTAGTTAATTTAAAATTGATACATAAAAGGTTTTCCTACTATGGCAGTCGGCTTTTCAACAAACTGCCTCAACATCTCCAAGAATAAGATTTCTCGGACCCGAAACTACTTGAAAAGCAACTGAAGAAATTTCTAACAGAACACGCTTTCTATAGCGTACAATAATACTTAAATAATTTATTATTTAACATTAAAAATGTACATTGCATTCTGGACATTTGTCGACTTTTCCTCCTTTTATTCTTTTACTTCAGTGGAATGAAGGCTTGTTCCTGGGAACAGGTAGCGTACCACGGACAAGAAGACGGCGAGAAAAAATGTTGACTTTGTATTATGTTTACGTACAGTATAATTTGACTTAGGCGTTAACCAGATTTGCTCATCACATAACCTTGTATTATTTTATTTATATGCGTTTTCCAATATCCATGAAAAATAGATCACGTGGCAGCAATTAAAAAAACCGAAGATGAGAAAATAAGGAGATGGTAGTTTTCTTCTTAAACTGTAACAGTATAATTGTCCAATGTCATAACAAAAAAAAAGGGGTATTTGGGTCTCTAATGTGCTAATGCAAGATTAATTTTTCCCTTAGTATATTTTATATATTACGTATATGTGTCACTGTAATTTCTGCATAAACAAATGTCCCCGAACATTAAAAACAGCATCACATTCCAAATGTTGTATGGTTTTTTTATTTTATATGTATCTGCTTGTCTTGTGAACAGCAAATTTCGGAGATATAGTTCCCTCACGAGTGTGATACTATTTACAGTCAGCCCATATTTTAATCTGTTCAACAATTATTACGAAAATCTGTTAACAGGATTTGGGTGTCAAATTGTGCAAATCTATATGTTCACTCATTTATGTAACCAACAAATATTTCAAAGACAAAGTAATTATTAAGGAATGCTTTCACATTTGTATCATATATTTACTGTAAATTGCTTGATTCAGAAGATAATTGTCCTCCTACCCTTGGGAAAAGTTAACATGTTTCACAACATTTCTTACAAACACTAGGATGGATACGAACTCCACCAACAAACTTCGACAAGCGATTCCTCATCAGAAAATAGGTCGAAAAACATATACACGACATATAGCCTACGTCTATTCCGAAGGGGAGAAAACCATTCTTGAAGATGTAGTTGAAGCAGAGGTTTTCTGCTAGTACCACAGCCAGAATGAACGATAAATATCGGAGTTTCTGGATACTGCATTATTAAACGACGAAGTACAAAGCACAAAAATATGGGCTCCAATATCAACCTCCATCCTAGAAATTTAAAGGCTTGGCAGAAAATTTGTGCAAATAAAAATTAACTGTATCACTTTGTTTTTTCCTGTGGATTTGTAATCTACCGTACATGGTGAACAAAACTTCCATCTTGTGTTTTTACGGTAAATGCCGCCGTTTTTGTGCGACTGCATTTTTAATTAGCTCCGGTTATTTTCCTACTAACGGTGTAATCATTTGAGTTTTACCGCTTTTACGGCCGACCTGTTGGGTCGGAAAATGCTGTACTGAGGCCATTTCTCTGCCTTGCTGCCGAGGCGTGGCTGACTTTCTTTAGGTCGCCTTGCGTCTTCTTCATGCCTGATGCCGTTTTTTTTAAGAGGATGCAACACCTAGCTCGCGTTGACAAGGGAGATGTCCCGAAGATCAACCACATCTCAGGAAAGTCCAGCCACCCCCCTTTTTGGCATATGCATGAAAAACAGTCATCATGAAAAATAACCAAAATATTGTTGTATGACTTAACATTCTTGCAATTTTCTATTTTTAATTTTTTTTTGTGGACTTCAACAGTTAGCGTTAATTTCTATACATAATATATAATTATATTTAAAAAAAAAGAACTTAGTTACTCAAAACCAAAGATCATATTTGTTGTTTTACTTTTGAAAAGTTTACTCCTTGTTTTTTACTACTGTTAAGATGGGAAAATAATAAGTTAGTCACGCGAATTTCAGATCTTTTTTTTATCATTCACCTTGCTCATTTTTTAAATCACATTTTTATTGCTGTATGACCATAATAATAATAATGTGTGTAAAGGTGCTGGAGTGGGAATTTTGGCTCGGCCTGTTTGCTTCTACTTTTACATTGGTGTCACACCTACACTACTAGATCCTCAGAACTTTATATTTGTGGCATGCTTATGGTTATTTCCACTGAGTCTCTCCTATGCTACAAATGGTAGCATTTGTGTGGAGGTAACACAGATTCTACAAAAATGTTTATCATGTGATTTTATCTGCAAGTTTAGCTAATAAATGCATATTATACAGTGTATCATCAGACTTCACATTACACAATTATATGTGAACAGGCCCGATTTTACAAACTAGCACGCTGAGCACGTGCCCAGGGGCGCAGGAGGTTTGGAGCACAACGTCTGAGCAAGAAAAATGACAAAAAAGAGGAAAGTTTGATATAGAATCCAAAATAAACATTGTAATAAAGTAAAACTGCGAGATACGCCCCCAATTTGTATTTGCACTTAATATTCATAATGGCAGTAGAGCTAAGGCTGCTAGATCTCAACTCTGTACGTTGGGGAAGGGAAGCTTGCCTAGGGCGCTGTTTTTTTTTTTGTCAATATCGGGCCTGTATGCGAAAAGGTTAAAAGCATGACTTCACTGAACTATCACTCGACAAACCAACTCTTTAGTTACGCCACATGGGTGTAGAACCAACACGTTTCGGCCTCAACTCTCCTCAATCTCTACGACGAAATGTCTCATTGTCTACGCGCGACTCGTACCGGTTACGGGCGGTTCCGGGGCGGTGGAGAGTGACCCAGGCAGACCCGCTTACCGCTACGACGCCCGGGGCCCCTTCTCCCCCTGCCGGAGNCCGGGGCGGTGGAGAGTGACCCAGGCAGACCCGCTTACCGCTACGACGCCCGGGGCCCCTTCTCCCCCTGCCGGAGGAGTCTGCGACTTGAGAGGATGAGCAAAAAATAGTCTAGTAAACTCCGTCCTCGGCGCAACCCGATATGTCGAGAAGATTCTGGACCAGAGCCGAAAACTATTGTGAGTTACCAAGTCGAGAGTACTTTCTTTTTAGTGGTTGTAAATAAATTAGGAAATTATTATTAACTTTTATTTAATTAAGACCTTAATCCCTTAAAGAACCTGCCTAAACCCATAACTGTGAAATTNGAAATTATTATTAACTTTTATTTAATTAAGACCTTAATCCCTTAAAGAACCTGCCTAAACCCATAACTGTGAAATTGTAACAACACTTTATTCCTTATACAGAAGGACAGTCGTATAGACTAAGTAGTACAATAACTTTATTAAAAAAATAAAACTCGGTTAAATTTTTTTACAAATACTTTTTAAATAATTATCTCGGTTTTCGGTNATAACTTTATTAAAAAAATAAAACTCGGTTAAATTTTTTTACAAATACTTTTTAAATAATTATCTCGGTTTTCGGTATTTTTTTCTAAATAGTATTATTTTAAAAAGATAACACTCGATCGCTTGCATTAAATATTTACACTTGATGTTACAACCGCCTGCGTGTGACCAGATTTGTGAAAAAAATGATGTGCCAAATTAAAGAAATACGACAAATCTATACAGCAATTTCTATCACAATGCACCATGACTTACTATATAACAATTCTTAGCGCAAATAATAAATCTTTATTAAATAACCTTCTGGAAAGCTTAACAATATGTAAGAATTAACAAGGGCGCTTTTGAGTCCCATTTCTTTTGGTTGTCTAACTCGAAGATCGGCAGATACTGCTCTAGGATAAGCTTAAGTCTCTCCACCATCCCGCCAGACTGAGGAGGAAGTGCTATAGTTCAGATAGTCTTTATTCCAAAAACCTTGTCGCCTATTGGAACAGTGCCAATTAAAAAACTTTGTTCTTGGTCAAAAAACGAGCTCGCATGGCACTCCAAGCCTCAAAAATCTGCTCCATGCAGTGGCGGGTCCAGACATTCGCCATGGAGGGGCCAGTCGTGGACTGTAGGATTGAAGTGTGGCTAGAGGTAATATTCATTTAAGTTACTCATTTTGTATTTTATTTATGCTTAACTAGCTTTTATAATGCCAATGGAATTGCTGTATAATGAAGTGAGAATAGTTTCAATAACACAAGCTGTTATGTAAAATAAGTTTTTAACGCTACAAATTACATACACTTATCACACAAATACAATTTAATAAGCATAAAAATACCAAACTGTAGTGATTAAAAATTCTGATTAGTGAGCATCTTAAGCAAAATACAATTCTACCTACACAAACTCCAGCGCGATCCTGGCTTACCACCTTTAGCAAAACGTCAAATAACTTTTTCAACATCAACATTTATATCGCGGTGGACAAATAACAGACACCGGCCATTCAAAATTTCCTCTGCCATTCATGTTCGTAGTGATGATTTTACAAGTTGTAGGCTGCTGAAAAAATAAACCTCATCTTAGCATAGACTTGACGCAAAAGTGTGCCGTGATTATAATAGCAATGTATGGCACTGTGGCAGTTATAAATCCAAACTACTAACATTTCTCGGGGTGGGCACTTGCCCTTGGTGTATGGTATCACAAGTTCACTCTTCGGGTAGCTGGCGATGGTCGTTGCCGTGGCTGGGCTGGGTGGCAGGTGCCATCCCATCATGTCCCACACATACTCGATAGGGCTGAGGTCTGGAGATCTAACAGGTCATGGTAGCATGTGTACAAAGTGTAGAGCCGTTACCACCGNTACTCGATAGGGCTGAGGTCTGGAGATCTAACAGGTCATGGTAGCATGTGTACAAAGTGTAGAGCCGTTACCACCGAGATTACAAACACTATGTTACATCACTCGCGATAGGCAGTACAAAAACTGCGCGACATGTTTTGGAATGCATCAGCGCGCTAAATGAAACTAGTCAGAACCGAACACAGTTTCTGTTGCTTTCACTCTGTTGTAAACTGTAAAGTAAAGAAACATGTTTAGAAATATTACTTAATTACACATTCTCTGAATAAGTCAACCAACTGTAGACTCTAAGCCATTTTCAATTTTNACTCGCGATAGGCAGTACAAAAACTGCGCGACATGTTTTGGAATGCATCAGCGCGCTAAATGAAACTAGTCAGAACCGAACACAGTTTCTGTTGCTTTCACTCTGTTGTAAACTGTAAAGTAAAGAAAGATGTTTAGAAATATTACTTAATTACACATTCTCTGAATAAGTCAACCAACTGTAGACTCTAAGCCATTTTCAATTTTCGTTGCTTTTACCGTTTCCATTTGTAAAGAAGGGAAAAAAAGATATTCAGAAATATTACTTAACAATACATCTTCCAAGCCAGTTCAAATTTATTATTTGTATAATATTGCATATCGTTGTTTAACTAGTGGGGAAGGTTCTGTAAACACAACATATTAACAGTAAAGCTTGCTGTGTATTGTATTTTGTAAAATATATTTGTTTGAAATAACATGTAAAAACTAATAAATTGAAATGTATACAGTTTGATCTCAATGAATTTGTTGATCACTAAAATATGTTGTATTTAAACAAAAAAAAATGCTAAAGTTATTGTGAGGTGTATGAAACTATATTAACCCCCAATATAGGTTTAAACAGAGATTCTTGACTTTTGTACATGCTGGTACACACATGCACACTATGCAACAATCTTAGCTCTTACTTTTCTACTGAAAGTTATCATACGGTTGATAAACACTGCTTATACATGAAGCATTCAACAATGTAATTGCTCTCTCTTAATTATCTAGAAACGTAAAAAAACTTCTACGTTAGCCTATCAAGGCGATATCCAAGACACTGAGGAGCACAAACCTTAAACACAGTATTGTATTATTACACTACCCATAGTTTTTTTAAAACACTCCCCACCACATGCTAAAACCAACCAAGCTGCCAGCCATATTGGCCACTTATGTTGACCCACTAGCTGTGACGTCACTGATTAATGTAGACAAGATTGTAAGGCCTCCAAGTTTCAGTGGTAACAGTAGAGCGCGCTGTATTTCCCTAGCGACATGGGGATGCACGTTATCGTGCTGGGAGATTGCTTCCTGCAGTATGTGTAAATCTGGTGGGAGAACAGGATTGACAATATCACAGATGGATGTAACACTCATCATGCTCCCCAGAATGAATACCAGAGGCGATAAAGATGTGTGGCTCATGGCCCCATACCATAATCCCAGGTATGTGTCCGGTACGGAGAGTGCATATACACGATGGAGAGTTCCGCTCACCCACACGAACATGACATCACTTTGTCCAAGACAGAAACAGCTATCACTGAACGCCACTGCGCTCCATTCGCCTCTCCAACACACACTCTCCCACCACCACCGGGGATGTACATGACGATGATCAGGTGACAGGGGTAAACCTTATATACAACAATCTATCAGTAAGGGTGGACAGAATGATCCTTCTGTCCAGGTGCTCAACAGTGCAGCAAGGTAGCACAGGTGTGACTAAGCGGCTGTGGGAACCCTCTGTCGCCCATCTTCGCCACCACCAATGGACCACTGGCACATCACGCCCCAAGCGAGTGGCAATTCTGAGGAACATCTAGCCACCTCCCGGAGCCTCACTATATATAACCATGCTCAAAGTCACTTAACTGTTAAATTGGTACTCACTGTCGTCTTACAGCATTGCAGACACGCCGCCATGATACATGCACAATGAATTGCACGGTCAACTGCGCTTGTGTCGTCAGACTACCTGCGATAAGAGACTTCGTCTAATGGCTGCAAACTGGTACAGACGAGTGGTGCCCTTCCACTTACTGAGTGTCCTCTACACATGAACAGTTTGTGTTGTAAAACCAGTTTGGATGAGACAATGTTTACTATGTGTTCTTCAATGCAATTCCACTAGTGTAGAATGTTTACTGTGCTATTCTCTCAAATGGGGTTCCCATATTGTACATTATTTCCTCCCATTTGGGTCGATTTTCTACTTCATTCCAGTACCGGGTGCAAATATGGGTCACTCAGCTGGTTTTTCCTGATGCTTTCACTACTACCGGTCGATAACACATTACCATGGGTAAATTATTGAATTCTAGTTATTTGTGCAATCAGTGATCCATTGCTCTTTTCCTCCCATTGTTCACACTTGTAGAAGGATGGTCCACATAATCTCCTGGATAGTGCATCTGCTTCAATGCGAAGACATGCAAGCCTGTACTGTATCCATAAGGCTAGTTGTCCTCCTGAGTTACTTAAGTTCAGTAACCATCAAAATTAAACATTGAAACAAGATTGATTCATAGGCTGTCTCTACTGTGTATATAATGGTGGAAGTGGGTGCCTTCACCACATTCAAAAGTTCTCTGCAAGCGAGACAGTAACTTTGTTCAGGTTTGTACAGTATATTTGCTTACAGTGTCTACTTTCCATGTATTTAGTGAAGATTTTCATTTATGACTCGTTTAACACACTTCGCAACAAAGCAGTTCAAATCTCAACAAATAACATTTCAGACCTGTGTTTCTGTACAGTAAATTGTCTTGTTACTGCCAAATTTTAAGACCGATGACACTTTCATTTATAATAAATACAAAACTGCTAATAAGTATTTTTTAAAAAGCATAATTTTATTTTTTTTTAACTATGTTTATACGAGACAATTATGGATTTGAATTTAAGTATACAATATTTAATATGTTGAAATTATACATACATTTTATTTACGTCATTTAATATAGCAATGACCTTCAGCCTTAATCTAACAATGAATGAGGTTAGGTATAATAATTATTAGGCCTGCAAGCATACTATTGTTTGTATACATAATTTTTTCTGTTGTCTCCTGAAAAACTATGGATAGAGGCTGCACTGTACATGTCAAAAACTCTTGGATTTTTAATGTCTTAAAGACCTGAGATTATAATTTAAGACATTTTCATTACTTCCATGACCAAAACGGTATTTCATGACTTTTTCGCAACTTTCATGGCCTGTAAACACCCTGATTATGTCTCAAGTTTATTCTTTGTGCCTCTCCCAATCCCAAGCCATACTTGTTCCATAATATTTTTAAGGTAGCAGGACATTGAATAGTTCAAAATATGCAACTTTATAAAATGTCATTCTCTTATTTTGTGTACAGAAAACAGTCTTCTCCCTATCATTCATGGCGATTCCACACTACCAGAACCCATTCTTTATGTATATAGTCGTAAACTATGTTACCCCTTCCAGGTTATGCAATGTGCCATATGTTGCACTATGTACATAATTGTCATTTTTGGTCACACCATTAAGCTGGCAGTAATCTACGCATAATTTCAAATAGCCATCTTTCTTCTAAATTAACACAACAGGAGACAACCAAGGTCTGACTAAGCCATCTAAGCCTGCTTTACTAGCATCACTTGTATTTACAGTTATGCAACATAGGTCCTATCCAGATCATTTGCACCACAGAAGAAAGCAGTCCTAGTCGTCTTCACTACAGTTACCACCTGCCACCAGGTTGAGGTTCTTCAGTGATTCTGGTAGGGGGTTTCCCTCTGTTTGCATTGTTGCCTAAGAAACATATATATCTGGAAACTACCGAGACCTGCTTGCAAATCCCAACCAAGGGTTCTTGAAGACATACTGCTCTGTCAGACAAGTAAATATTATTAACAGGCAAAATTATGGATTCTGGAGAGACAAATGCCCTCACTATCAGTATACTGCCTGGAATGCTGCTGCTGCTGCTGCTTTGTATATTTACTCAACACCCAAATGCATAAAAAAAATTTCCTTAACATACATCTGAGATAACTTCACAAGAATCTGGGATAACACCACTGACGATAGACTAATGAACAGCTAGATGGCGAGGATAAACTTAGTCTTGACACTACCATATTGATATTGCCCTCCCACAGCACTCCTGTGGTAGGACCACAGTCTGCAGACGACATAATTAAGGATTGAAACACTTCTCAATACGGAATTAAAAAAATGTACTTTCTTGAAGGTGTTAGCCACCATATGTGGGCTGTCAATGTTCTTTTCTATTTCACATTATGAATCTATGATTTAGATGGTGATCATTAACAATGTCGTAAGTGCCCAGGGGGTTAAGTGGTGTGAATAAAGAACAGCGACAGAATGCAAGGCTAGAGGAAAATTCAGTACCCGAAGAAACACTGACCACTGCAATGTCCGCCAAGTTTCCCACATGCGAAAATCCGAGTGACCCCGCTAGAGATCGAACCCATTTTGCCTTGGTGGGAGGAGCGTACAGCACTGCAGGTCCCGAATTTCATTGAAGTTACGTGGATATTTGGAAATTACTAAAAGTGGTACCGAGAAAATTTTGATGCCGTTTAAAACATACTCTTTGGATGTATTAACATACACGTCTTGAAAACCCCGCTTATCTGAACTCATGTAAGTAAAATTAATAATAAAATTTAAAAGAAAGTTGACGTTTATAAACATTGCTCAATTACAGTAACAGTGAGCTACCAGGGAGTACGGCACACCTGTTCAATAAGCCTCTAACTCAACAAATACCAGAGGTTATATTTAAACCAACAAACCACCGGTACTCTCATATGCAAACCGTTACAACAACCAAAAAAGGTCACAGTATGTTTCAGCTATGGTGGCAAGACTGGCAGTTTGGCAAAAGTAGCACCAATGTTTACTTTTTGCTTATGTATCCTGCCACCATCAGCTGATGGCTCAAATAGCAGCTGTACTGTTTATTCACATGCTATCATCAGCTAATCCATTTGTCATTTTAGTGGTGAACAAATTTCACGATATTTAAAGATGGAACTTCTGTCTCAAAAATAGCTAGGGTATGGGAATAAAAACAGGAACAGCGTGCATAACATAAAATATTTGTCAAGAAATAATATAGTCCAAGTATAAAAGGACATAAGTTTAAATTTAGGCAGAACTGAAAAATGTACGTGTATGCAGGATAAGAAATAATTGTATTATGCAGCAAGGCTTTAGACACCATCCTTGCAGTATTATTTCAGTAGTGGCCAGTCTTCTTATAATATACTTTTTACACAAACTTTATTCAAAGGAGAGACATGCTCACTGCTGTAAACTGTAGGTCATATACTGTGGCACTTCAAGCAGGAATTGTGGTCATAGTTACATTGTGACAACAGGCAAACATGTTTGTAATGCAAAACTGTGGAGCACTTTGATTGTGGTTCTCATATGTGAATGCATTTTGGACATTACAGCATATAGCCTATGACAAGCCTGTAAATATTAGTATTTCTGGAAAATTGTCAGACAACAAACACATTTCCATCCATATGCTAATAATAATATTCCACAATTAAAATTGCGTGGAGCATCAGCTTTTTAAACAGGTGTGGTCGGGTTGTCACTTTTGCATATAGGTACGTTAGCACCATAGTCGTCAACATCACACAGTCGTCAGCGACATTTTCAAAGCCAATTGGCTGCTTTCGCTGACAAAAAATATTAAGAGCTTGCAGAAAATATAAAACTGCGTATTCGTTCGTATATTTTTATATTTTATACAGTGAAAACAATTATTTTTGTGGCATTGCGTGTCTAATCAGCACACTTCCAATGACAGCAACACCTTCCGTACTCAACTTTTTGCTTCACACTTAACAACTCGTGTTTAAAATACGTTGCACAAAATTAATGTAGAAATATTTTAAACACCATGCGACAGTTCTGCAGCCTTGTTGAACTGATATCAAGACAAAATGTACGTGATAAAGTGAGCACTAGTATTGTATATCCAAGAGAGAGGGAATGAGACGAAACAAACATGTATTGTTCGAGTTGCAATTCATCTGAAACACCTACATATCAAAGGCGTAACTGTAGTGAAGCAGTTGCTCCAGGCGCCAGACTCGAGAGGGGCGCAACAGTTTTGTTTTTCAAAAATGAACAGACTTGAATTATAGAGTGCTGCATATTCAAAGTACGTTCATTAAAAAATACATTAAATATTAGTTAACTATGACCTTTGATGAGTTTACATTCTCCTTCAGTTAGCTAATTTGTGAGAGTCGTTTTATTCGTTTTTGCAACTCGGTGCTGTGTCCTAAACAACAGGGACACGGTGAATCATCTCATACGCATTCTCAGAGTCTTTGTTCTCCCATTCCACTTCTCACGCACCCTCAGCTCCTCTATTGTCTGTATTTGGCAGTTTCAACATAGCACTCAAAGTAAAAGTGATGTTCATTTTCTAAACAATTAGTCTGTTCTATATCGGAAATGAGAAACAGAATAGTTTGAAGAATATGTAATTTGTAGAATGAGCAGTAATAATTCCGTAAAAATCGAAAAAACGAAGAAACTATGGATGATATAGCGACTACTTCTGCATCTATCGAACAGGTACAATTACAATTTCTTTGTATGCATGGTATTAACAATACAATCAATCTGCAAAATAAGAGGACAGATGTGTTCAACTGATAAGGGGAAGTCCGAGCTGACCAAAAGAAAGTAATTATTAGATTAGGTCCTCATCAATCTAAAGGATTATTCCTTTAGGACAAAGAGGGGCAGAAGGTGTACACAGGCTTTGATGAAAAGACCAATTGCAATTAAAATGGCAGTGACTGTGTTACTCAATTTAAATGTCTGCTACTGCCAACCATGTTGGATTTTTGATAGCTCAAATAATTATTTAAACTTTTCCAAGGGAACAATAGGAATGACTAGAGATTCAGAAAATTTAGCTATCTGCTAATTCCATTTGAAAACTTTCTTTTTAGTTTCTTTAACTAATGTGAAGAAATCCTAGGATCAAGCAAATGCCAATTGAAAACTTCCCACCCTGACATTATTCCTGATCCAGATCCACAGCTGATAAGGTTAAAAATATGTTTTGCAAGCACCAAACAAATGAAAAATATTAGAGCCTTTGCAAAAAACTTTACTGATCTGCTCACAGGTTGCTATCAGCTTCCCTGATGTCAGTGCGTTGCCAATTTCCCTTATGCTGCCAGTGACTACTGCCTCAGCTGAGGTCATTTTTCAAACTAAAATTCATTAAGAAGGCACGTCAGAGAACCGCCTGAGCTGTACAGCAATAATCTCCATGAATGGGCCAAAGAGCATAAAATGAACTTTGACCACGCAATCACACAATATAAAAGTAAATCACTAAAGATATTATTTTGGAATTTTTAAATATGCCCACGTAATTGAATAGTTAATACTGTTTATGAGAGTATATACTTTAATTTATATTACCAATTTCTATTTCTGGTTAATGAAAGTTTAATGGTATCTACAATTAATATTTTAATTTTACGTTAAATGTCATTAATTACTAATGTCATTTATCAATAACGTTATAGTTTAAATGCATTTTTTCTGGGAAATTTTTTATTTTTTTTTTTCAAGAAAAATATTTTGAGGGAAAGATTATTTTTTGAGTAAAATGTACGTAGGCTCTTTATGTAATAAATTTTTAGTTAGAAATAGTAATTTTGTAAATAAATAATTTTGCTGCAGTGAATGATTTTACATTAATGCGCAAAAAATGAACTTCGGCCAGAAAATTTGCACAATTTGCAAGTGAAAAGCCATGAAGAGAATACTTGAGCATTTTAACATATGTTTCATTTTTATTGCTATTTCATTTCATAACTTTGTACGAAAAATGATTTTATCAAAACTAAGTTATTACTTTCAATGTCTACATTTTTAAACAAATGTAAATAAACGTTCTTCCATTTATATAACCCACAGCAACCACCTTTTTGTTCACCTTTCTTACAATTATTTACTAATCATCATGAGTCATTCATTAAAAATTTTACGATTACTAAAATCGCTAATTATTATTTCTTGGTACTATAAGATACTTCTAAATACCAGCAATAATTAATTTTACGCAGTACAGAAAAAACTTTAAACAAATAGAAATTAAAGTAGAGCTTATTTGAACAAATAACAGGAAATTAACAAAGACCCATCTAAACGTCATTGGTTAATTGCAAAGAGTGAATTTGGTTCTCAATGGATGGAGGTAAAAATAGGTAAAAATTGCTGAAGGGTGCTTATGACCTAGTTACGCCACTGCTACACACAGTTAAGTTTTGTAACAGGCAATTTGTGGATGGAAACAGAAACTGCAATGTTATATAACCAACATAATTGTATAGTTTATTCAAGGTTACTTCACACTTTTCTGAAGCCCTGCTAAAGTTCTATTTCCAGGATATTCCTCCACCTCGTGCAAACAAAGCTTAACCAAATCTAGAAAATTATACCAGAGGGACAATGCACCACATTCGTGCACACTCAATGTAATAATATTTTGCATAAAACTATTTCTTACTAGACCTATTTTCTCGCTGTTTTTATTCATATTTATTATAAGTGACATAATATAATTTGTAAACAACATAATAAAATTTCAATTTAACCAAAAATAACTTACCTGTATGTTAACACAAGTATAAAACGCTTGTGATAACATGGCATATTTACAAACACGTCATACATGGGGTGATTTTTCAAAGGTTAGAATAAAAAAAATTAAGGAACCGTGAATAGACTAGAATAGTCGTAGGGACGAGAATTGAATTTGATGTATTCCACACAATGTTAAATGATTTATGGTAATATAAGTGATAACATGTAAATAAATTTTAATGTTACAATTTCAAGTAGGGACAATCAAAAGGGATGATGAACCATGGCTAAAGAACGTTTTCGCGCTGAATTAGATGGATGGGAAAAGTAATAGCGGAAGGAAAGCCCTTTCTCACGGTACCAGTCGAGGGAAAGTTTCTCAGCCTAAGGGGACTCAGTGCCCGCCATGTTGGATTTTTAGAATTTTCGCAAAAACCTGCATTATAAATTTTGTATCGAATTTTTCCGAACGACACGACACAGGACATTATCTGAAGTTGGTTTTGCTTGACTAATGTGGTTGGTTAACTGCTGTAGTCGCCCGCAGGCAAAATCACTTACTTCTTCCCAGCTGTTACTAGTTACAAATTAATAAAGGAAGTTAAAACCTAGCAACTTGACAAAGCTTGAGAAGCTTCGTCGTGTTTAAGATGGCGAGGACTGATCCACCTAAAGGGTCAAGGAGCTAGCTAGCTCACCTCCAGTGAGCTTGAGGGATATCCACCCTCTCCCCCCCTCGGGCCAATGACGTGATTAAAAATTAACTTCACTAATCTTAATGTTTGGAGTATGTAAATTCATTTATTAAAACAATTATACGTCAAAGTAAACTATTCAGGTCTCATGAATATTGAATAACCCGTTCGTGCGGAATCGCACGAGTGTTTCACTTCTATACAAAGTCGCACACAAAAAGCTGTTTCAGCTTCCCTTGTGTTGTTGGATGGTGCGAGCTGAAGAAAGACCGAGACTGGGACGCGATAGGAGAGGCCAATTGTTCCTTGTGAATCGGACGATCCAAAAGATTATAATCTTTATTGGCAGTTCAATCTAGCATTTGAAAGCACACACAGTTGCTGTTATTAAGTAAGCGCGGGACTTTTAACCAATCAGCAGTGATAACTACATGAAAAGGGGTAGAATTAATTTCAAGTCTAGATACAAGAAACTGGGCGAAACACTACCGATTCCATAGCGACATGAATCTGATTTGAACTCTTTTTACTTTAAATTAAAACCCGAAAGTCGAGCATGGTAAGTGGAGCAACTGTATAGCTGTACGAGCAGCATAAGGGTGTCGGGCAAAGAACAAGTGCATTACAATGCCGCTGGTAACAGATTGGCATTCCCAACATAGGGTATTAAGCGTAGACAATGGTGCGCTAGGACCTGAAACAACCACCCAGAGACTAGGTGATGCCGAGCACTTGCTAGAACTTGAATGAGGGCGAGATCGCAGATATCACTATGAGAGCAGCTGAGCAACCATAGGAGACGGCGAAGGTCGCTGTGACAGGAAGACTACACAATACTATACACCACAACTACTAAGGTAGCAGCTGGGGCGGCCGTGCGCAGGTCAGCTCCATAAAAAGCCGACGGCGACGTGGTAAGAAATAATTTACATCACGTTCCAGCTGTCAGCCACAGAACGAGCGACAAGAAGGCAGTGACAAGAGGAGAGCGACGCAGCATAATAATTGTGTAGAAATACTAGTGCATGCCACATACCTAGTGGTAGATTCGTATCAGACAGTAGATGGAGAGACAGTACCTGCTTGCCAGCAGCAGGAGAGCAGAGATGCTTTCTCCTGAGGAGCAAGTGCAGATAGGTGATAGTTTGTACGAAGGTGAGGCTTTAATAGGCAATTTATTGTTATCCAATATGGATGAAGTGAATGTACATGCTAGCAGTGAAAAACCAGTGAAATGGCTAAGGCGGAAAACCAACTTTAGTACTTAATGGACCGGGTTCGAGACAGAGATAGGGCAGCTTGGGAGTAGAATTTGCATGCTCGTCTAGTATATCGACAGGAGCTGTGAAAGAGGCGGATCAGCAAATTTCTAGGCAGTTGGATTTGCAGGCTATAATAAGTAACTTCATCGCCGCAATGAATGATATGGAGGACATTACAGAGAAAATGCAACGGTATGGAGGGGCCAATTCGAAGCGAGCTGGCAGAAAAAATAAGCACTCTAAATAACAAGTTGGAAACCGCAGAGTCAAAAATCGTGTGCAAAAAGTGCGACAGGAATTTTGGGAATACAACAAGAAGCATAGGGAAAGTGTAGCACAAGTAGTTTGGGCGATAGGAGAAAAGTCTAAAGGCAACGTAACAGTACACCGCACAGCATCAGGACAGAAACACAGACAGTAGCAGCTCGGTGGGACCTAGTGGAGTCACGTATAAACTGTGGGAAAACTCGTGCCAGCACTATGAAAGCACCATGAATACACTGCACCAAAAAATAACTGCAGTAGAAGACACACTCAGTTGCTGAAACTAACGACCCATAAAGCTCTGCAAGGATCACTGTACTATCGCCAAACCTCAAGAGGCTTGTGCCGGTATTCAGTAGTTTAACTGAGGATGCTAGGATTTGATTTATTATGCTAATAGACAAATACGTCAAGGATTTTCCCTGCAGTGAAATGATGCGAGTGGAGTTGTCATTGGGTCGTCTTACGGATCCTGTGGATAATTGGGCACATATCGCCTCAAAGAATGGGGAAAACATGATTGTAGAACTATGTTCATGTCGCTATTTTGGTACTCTATAGTCCAACACAGGCTAAACCATCGTATCTACCAGTGAAGGTACCACATTGAGAATGGAGTATCTATATCAGATTTTGCAAGCACGATAGTTGAGAATTCGTATTTGGACAAAGCCTTTACGCAAGCACGCCCAATACGTTACTTAGCTAAACACCTGCCCCAATATATTCAAAATACGGTGGTGGCATTAGAAGCTGACAACAGGGGCATTTATAGCACTGCTTGAAAGGTTTGAAATGCAGGGCGACCAGCGGATACGAACACAAGACTGTAACGAGCGGCGTGACAAACTCCCACGAGGGAAGCAGCCCTATTACAAGGATGGACGGAGTCGCAATGCCGAAAGCGCTGGAGGGGACGCAATATGGGTAGGCGTGCGGCCGAAGGAACACGACAGTTATAAAATAGAGGAGCATGGCACTGCAAGGGTTCAGCCCAATACAGACAAGGGTCGAAGAGTGACCGGAAAGTAGAAGGCAACGAATCTAATAGCAAGGTCTTGCACCAAGATCAGGATCACATTGAGAGCAGGCCACACCTCCATGCACGACGATGGGAGATAGATATAAAAATCCACGTCACATATATGCATATTTAAAATCCGTAAAGTTAAAGACTACTAGCTACGAAGATTCCCGTTGCTAGGTAGTGCATGCAAAAGTGGGATTATGTATTCATTGCCCCAGTGGTATATGCAGCTAGATATTGGTGAAGCCGAAAAACGGCAATCTTTAGGATTATCCTGCATAAGTCTGACTGATAAGCGCAGACAAATTGCCTGTTCTGAATGTTGGAATCTGCCTGTACAATTTCCACAACGAAAATATCTGTCTTTGGTTAAGTTATTCAAGAGCAGGCACAAGAAATAAATAGTTGTCTTACCCACCACGGGGATCACTTTAGTCGGCTAAGCGGCAAATGTGAGATGTCGCAATTTCAAGTAGGGATAAGTCAAAAGGGATGAACCATGGCTAAGGAATGACTTTAAACCGAATTAGGAGGAGGTGGGGTAATAGGAAAATCGGAAGGCAAACTCTTTTTCACGGTACCGGCCGAGGGAAAGTTTCTCAGCTCAAGGATCACGCAACGAGCTTGAGGGGAAGGCCCCCTACTTCTGATATTATAAAAAAACTTAATTCGTTAATCTTAATGTTAAGAGTATGTAATTTCATATATTAAAATAATTATACCTCAAAGTAAAAAAATCCAAGTCTCGTGGAAATTGAATAAGCTGTTTGTGCAGAATCACAAGAGAGTGTTTTGCTTACATACAAAGTCACACGCGATTGGCTGTTTCTGCTTCCCTTGTGTTGGCTGGTGCGAGTTGAAGGGAGGCCAAGATGGATATTCGCGAGGACGCGATAGGCGAGTATGGGCGTCAGCTTGGTGGCGGCGCCATTCCTAGTAAATTGGACCATTCGAAAGACCATTGGCAGCTTAATTTAGCAGCAGGCCTACCTAGTTGCGGCCTTCATGTAAGATCTGAACTTTGAATCCATCAGCAGTTATAACTACGAGAGAAGGGTTAGAATTAATTGTCGGGTCTAGCTACAAGACACTGGGCGAAACTTTCTGCAAATTCCATTGCGACATGATGCTGATTTGATTTTTTTTTTACTTTAAATTAAAACCCGGAAGTCAAACGAACACGAAAAGTGGAACAAACTACAGCTGTACAAGCAGCGTAAGGATGCCAGGCAAATAAAGTGCATTACAGAACTACTGGTAACAGTTTGATAAAAATGCTGCACATAGTTTAGTTTGTCACACTTAACATATGTTTTCTGACCACATAAAATGTAATGTATTAACCATTTGTGCAAGAACTACTTCCTTTCCGCATATTCCTCTGTGGTCTCTTGTGCACAGAATCCTTACTAATGTTGAGTGAACGTGTCTAAAATGAAGTGCGAACGTGTCTACAATTTAGCGTGAATGTGTCTAAAATGTTGCGCGAATGTTTAGAAAATTTTGTACGAATGTTCTAATACGTTGTGGTTAATTTACAATTATTTTATTTATCAATTCACAGTTGGTTTAGTTGTGGTTACCATTGAGCTAGGAGAAAATTAACTATGTAAATCTCACGATCTTGTAAAATCAGCAGTAATTTGGAAAGGGTAGGTAAGGTTCAACTATTGCACTCGCACTCAAAAAAAGAAATAAAGTAAAACACTTCTCTCTAAACCTGTAACTGAGAAATCCAAGTAACGAAACTAAATGGACACTAAGTGTTTGTTTAAAATTTCTAAACCTAGTCCTATACATTATGTTAACTAATTTCCAGTATTTACGCAGTAACATTAAAGAAATCATCTGTGGTAGTAATATAATGCTTTACCAATGACCAAAAAAAAAGTACAGGCAATTAAAAAATGTTTAACTACTCAAATATGGAGTAATTTTGAAACCGTGAAAAAATGGCATCTGACCAGATTTTTACATATATCCCTGCATATATGCGGGGGTTTAAGGGTGCAATCCTTGAACATTGTGATTAAAGCAAGCCACTTTGTACAGTTGTTAATTGGACCCCTCTGAATGATTTTAGAAGCGGTGCCCCTCAGTACACATCTCGTGTGAAGGGGGGGGGGGGGCCTTTACTGACGGCATAAAATCTGTTTTTGACGTTTTTATACAAAACGGTTACTCTTATGACAAAAATAGCTATGTACAAAATTGATCCATATTATATTTTATATAGGACATACCGTTTCTGAGAAACGGGGCCATTTATAATTCGATTTTAAGGATGCTAGGGTAACCCGATTTAAACTGCATTGATAGGTAGATATTGTTGGAAAATTTTAATAAAAATGCAACACCGACGACTTGTACAATTAAATAAAATTTATAAAATGTGATTATGACTTGTAACATAAAAGAAATCTGCCCATTAACCACCAACCCCCACCTCAGTTTATTTTTAAAATGCACAGTAAAAAAAGTATATATCAATTACTTTTGCCAGTATATCTTATTGTGAAATTGACAATTGCAACATATTCACAAATAATGGTAAATAAATCTACTAACAAATGACGATTGTAAAGAGTATATACCCTCTCCTCACACCCATGACAACTTTCATTACCAATGTCAATATTTACACATAATACTACTTTCGCTGTAATGTGGTTATGATTATTTTATGAATTTAATAATGGCAAAGCAACGAAGACCGAGGTAACACTGATTATTCCTCCACTACATGTCTCTCAAACATAAGCTATTTACGGTAAAGTGAGCACTTTTAAGCCCACCCCCACCTCCACACATAGGCATTAGCCACCAATGCATATATTTTATTGCAGCATCAGACAGTGTAATGTGTGGCCTACACCATGTTTATTAGTCACTATAGTACAATAGTATTAATAAGTGGCAGAAAGATAGAAATTGGCTGAAAGGCAAAATGTACCTGGACCTTAAAAAGTGCTCACTTTACCGAGAACAGCCTATAGTGCCTACGACAAACTCTCTGAGAAACCAAGTCACCCCTTTTAATATGGGAGAGAAACCAGTTTTTCAATTCCCTTAAACCATGTTTACCTAATGACCAAATTGTATCAACAGAAATTAACGCAAATGACATTTTCTACACAACAGGAATTTTTTATACTTAGGGGTTGCCATTCAAGAAATAGGTTTCATAATGCATTTGTAAGAGCTGTGACAAACCATGAATAAGTTAGATTTGCTTCCAATATAAAATTAAAAGTACCACTATCACAATTATTTTAATTGTCACTGCATTCACCATCACAATAACCGAGTGCAGAACACTGCAGCTGGACTTTTCTGCATTTGCAACATAGTAAACAGCCTGACCTGCACCCACAGTGCACCAATGCAGACACTGATGTGAACATGACAAGGCAAAATAACGAAACTCATAATTAATGCTGCAGATATTGCATCTCGAGGCTGCTACAAAATTATGATTAGAACCCTGGACACTGATATACTGGTTCTTGCTGTTTACTAGTTAATAATCTTCAGAATGTCGAAGAGCTATGGCACTGGCAAACATCAGCAGATTATAGTAGCTCATGAGATCTCGTTAGCCTTGGTCCTAACAATTCATCTGTGTTACATGTGTTCCATGCCTTTACTGGCTGCGAAACTATGCGTCTGTTGAGTAGCAAGGGGAAGAAAATGGCTTAGGAAATCTGGAAAGCCTTCCCTGAGTTCACGTCACGGTTTTTGGCCATGGCACGAGTAGCCCAAGAACTAAAGTCCAAAACTCATCCATTGTTGCAACAAATTCCGGGAAGCTGAATTTTCCTCAGGTGATAGACCCTCATGAGACGTGCATTTTATTTTATAAAAGTCCTCACTTCTCCTTGTGCTTCCCCTCCCCCTTACCTCTTCAAAGTGTGAAAATGATTACCTTCACCGAATTGCTTGTAATTCCGTTACACTGCAAAACCTGGCAGTATCATTACATTATTTAGTGAAAATGGTTGGAGTTGCCAACCTCATTTTGCATTCATTTTCATAATGCTATTAATCTAAGTATAAAAATTAATGAAAATGTTTAACCCTATGCCTATTGTCTGAGAAATTTGAGCTTTACCTACAAAACAAAATTTTGCAGCAAGCACAACAATCAATATCACATGGTTGTGGTAGATGGAGTACAAGTTTTTTT
>NQII01000112.1:38990-67774 GCA_002778355.1 Clitarchus hookeri
AATTACATCCCCATGCAGTCTTTTCCCAGAAACAATATTTACAAAAAAATGTAATACAACTGCAGGTGGAACTACGCTGCATGTCATTTTATGCATGGATGCTCATGAATGCTAAACAGATCACAATTTATTAAACATTTTTGAAAAAACTTTTTGCCAGCTTTATTCTGCAATAAATGTATTGTCCCCAAATACTTATTAGCATTTGTATTGCAGTATAACAGTAAATTCCCCATCATCAGTAAACAAAAACACTTACTTAGGTGAGACACCTTCAGCCATGCACTTGCAAGAAAATTTAGCATAAAAATTAATCTAATCTGTAAGCAATTTCCAACTTCTGACCCTGAGAAACACCCTTAAAATCATTTTTCAAACATGCTTTTCTGACAACATAAAAAAACTCTTAAATTCTATTGCAATGGAAATAATTGGCACCAAAAACTGCACGACAACTGCTGGCTTGAAAACAATGACATTCAGAGTGAACCGAAGCATATGTTACAAAATATTCCTTCTGTATTCAAACCATGCCTCTCCACTTGCTACAAGCAAGCATACTGTGTAGTCTGCATAAAAGTTTAAATTTTCAATGAATGTTCTAATCCTCAAATATCAGGTAAGGTGTTACAGCCAAAATTCCTCCAACAATTTTGGCATTTAGATTGTTCCTCTCCACTTACAAACATGAACCAACAAAGCGTAGGTATTCCTGTCCCATTCATTCTGGTACAATCTGAGACAGAACTTACTGGTTCTGATCCTGCTGTTGCAACTGGAAGCACATGCATGACCACATGCATGCACAGGACCATTCATTAGGAATGACAAGTGTTAAAAGACGCTAAACTTTCCCCTTGCACCAGCACTATACCAGTGTTACTTTCATCCCAGAACGATAAAATTCCACTGCTTTGGAAGGCGCCATTCCTAATAAATTTATATTGTATTGGATCTTAGCCACATAAGAAGTTAAATTCAGGGGTTTGCACATGGACTTCAGGAATGGGATCACCCATGACCTGGCCACAAAAACCACTACGACTGAAGGATAAATCAAGTTAGAAATGTATGGCAATTATTGATTTCCAGTAATCCATCAATGGGGCTGAATAGCCAGATTCTTTGGCTTTCGACAACCAGCATCATCCTGGTCTGTGAATGATCAGAACAAAATGCTCATTTTCACTGTACAATTCCCATAGCTGTACACTTCAAACTTTATTAACCCATTTTTATCACTAATTTCTGCCAGTTTTGTGAACAAACAAAACTAAAAGTCAATGTGTTCAAGAAATGTTATAGCACCATCACAACCTCATTGTTAAAATGCAAAAAATCACAGCGCACACAAAAATTGTGTACATGAAAAAATACAGTTCTTGAAAAAAATTACACTTGTCACAAAATAATGTCTGAATTTTTTCTCCTACATACAGTAAATGTTTGTTCCTCTATGTCTACAGGATAAGAGATGTCGAGGAAATTCATAATAAATTGTATAGGCAATAAAATTTGAGAATGCACTGTAATGGATTCCTATTTCAAAATTAAACATTATTTCCCCCTGCATATGTACTTATGTCTAGCTGAATTTCCACGCAAGTAAATATAAACTACAGCAATGTTATAGGTTTCAAAGCTTTTGAGAGGAATAAAAATATAATTATTGATCTGAACTATATAAATCCCACATCTAAAGCTACTTGTGATATATCAGTATAAATAAATAAATATATATATATATATTAAAAATATACAATCTCACACACATGTTAATATCAAAATAAACACCAGATGACAGAGAAATCCACACCACCTACTCAGAAAGAGCAAGAAAATTAAAAACTGCTAGTAAAATTATTCAATCTCTGTTTGCAATAACATGTATTTGGCTGTTTGTCTCAAAATATGCAGTATTTTGATCTGGCAGCCACCAGATTAATTTTAGTGTAATGTAATCCATCATTATTTGGCTTATAACTGGAGGGAATTACCCACCCTTGCAGTATTACTTCCTCACTGCTATGGAGTTATAAATTTACTATCAACTAACTACATACCATTTTTTCACATAATTTTGTAGCATCAAAAGTGACTAAAATTCTTAAGCAATGGCATAATATTTTGTTGTACTGTATTTGCAACATTTCAGGTTGCTAAATAGTGTGCTGTATTGTGGTATAAATGAACTCCGTGATAATACAGTAAAACCCTGTCGCAACATTTCTGCTTGTAACATTATCCTGGTTAATAGCTACCTTCCCGTAATCCTCAAACCAATCTTCTAACAGGATACTGCAATATTTTAGAGGTTTCTTTCAACAAAGGAAAAGTTTTGCATCCCTTCAGGAATGTTTTACCACAGTTTTAACGTACATTGCAAAATTTTAATTTGATACAAACTGAATGAAATTAAATGTATCAAATTTATTGACAAAACAACAATGCATATTAAAGGTCTAATGACTTGTATCACACTTGTCTGTATAGTACAATCAATAATAAAGTCAGTCCAGATTTGACAGAATACTAACGCATAAAATGTTATGCAATATACTGAATACACCTTTACACATGATTACATAACCATAAAAACACAACTCTGAACATACAAATTATAAATTACAGCAAAATCCATCTCCAGATTTACGATATTAGCCTAAAACAGCTATCAGTACAATAAAACATTCCACAGATCCTTATTCTAGAGAGTGTTTATAAAAAGATTAAACAAAATATCCTTAATACTTTGCAATAAATGCAACAAAGTGAAAATCTCCACTTCAGTGATGTTCACAATTTTTTGCATGTAAAATTCTATCTGCACATTGTGAACTGACCTCTTTGGTCAGATGCAAGCTGTTACGTACATGCCTATTAATGTTCCTCTAACATCACATCTACCATGGCGAGGCACTGCTGACTCCCATCAAACCTGCATTACAATTTTATTTTCCTTGAACGAAACTATTTCTCATAAGCAAATAATGTGCACCCGTTAATCAAAAACAAATCAAAGTAGTGCTTGAAACAGGCACAAACATTAAGAGGGCTATGTACCTAGAGCTTGAAATGCTCTTTTCTTCCACAAAACTAACTAACTTGTGTTGTATGTACTGATCCACGAAAAGAAAAAAACACTTGAGACGAGGTACAAAGACTACTTTGAAGACACCACGCAAATTAAAAACACTATTTACAAGCTCTCCAACATAGCTAAAAACTCCCTTTTCACACTACCTTACTGCAAAAAGTATTGATCAGAAACACTCAAACCTAGTATAGGGACATTACTGAACTTTGCCACAGGCTTTGCACTAATAAAACAATAGAGTCACCGCTTAGCATCCCATAGTTACAGCGGTACAACAGGAATACCACATGCCATTTCAAAACCTTGCTTGTGGGTGCACTAGGGAAATTGGTACATAGTCGGTGTCGCCCTTATCATTCCCTCACTTCTGTGCCTCGAATCGCCGAAACAGCTCCAGATACACAGGACTCTTAACAATAGCTGCACAAAATTAAGAATGAAGAATGTGGTTTTCCATTAGGTTATTTACGATTACACCAAAATGAAAAAAAAATTGTATTCAATCATGGTGGCAATCAAACCTGCTTTCATTGTAAACATATGTTATAAATTGTTTTTTTTTAATCAAAAAACAGAAATGTGAATTATCTACACTATTATAAATAAACTTCTCACTATACTGTTTAACATATTCTATAGAAGTCACATTCTGCATTGCTTTAACTGAATACACTGACATGTACAAGGAACTATATAATACAGTAGTTTGTCACTACACAGAAGAGTTCAAATACTTCTCTGATACATCTTTGATAACACCACATACCAAAATGAGTCTACTACGTGCAAAAAATTAAACTCAAAAATTTTACACACAAAACATGGAATAATCGGTACAGCCTGTTCACAGTAAACTAAGCACATTTAAAGTCTGACTAAGATATACTTCTATGCACATAGTGTATTCTTCTACCATATGCAAAATTAATATTCCAATGCTGAGCCTGATCACTTTATTCGTACATTACTCAATTCAAACAGTGATATTTTTTTAAATAATTAACTAGCATTTTTAATTTAACATTAAGATATGGAACTACTTTCCCTTTGCTGTTACCAACTTAACTGCGCCTATGAGGTGCAATGACATTTTTTAAACAAACAATTTCAAAAGTGCTGAGTTTACACTGAACAGCCCACATTAAAAATTAAGACTACAAATAAATACTTAGAAGTTGATAGGTACATATTACAAACTTAGTATGCAATTTATGAAAAGCTAAATTTTGCTCTCGGAAATTTATAAAATTTTTTCACCAAAGCACATTTTTCTGAAAAGCTTTCTGTTGCGATAAAAAAAGTGTGACAAAATTAGAGGGAAAAAAATACCATCGAAAAATGTAAAACATTGTATCACTGAACTGCACTAACAAAAAGTACAAATTTGCAGAATCCATTTTTAAAAATTCCACTTTACTTTCCACTATATATCACTTATTCAGCATTGTGTATTGACTGAAATGAAATCCTTTGCTGTTCATATCCAAACTCTAATTCTGGATCTATGAAGTTATCTTCTGGTTCACTGTGAGTCCCGCGAGACACTTTCCTGCCACCATGTGCCCTGCGTAGTCTTTCTGCTGCAGCCCGCACTGCTCGATAATGGCCACGCTCCTGTTCACTCATGTTTGATCGGCGCAGTCTTTCAGCAGCTGCACGTGCAGCTCGCTGTTTCACCTGCTGTTCGTAGCTCATGTTTGCCCTTCGCATGCGCTCTGCAGCAGCTCTTGCAGCCCTGTACTCTGCTCTCTGCTGCTCCGTCATACTCGCTCTACGCAAACGCTCTGCAGTTGCACGTGCAGCACGATACTCAGCACGTTGATGCTCTGTCATGTTTGCCCTGCGTATTCTCTCTGCAGTTGCACGAGATTCCCGCTGTCCTACACGCTGCTCATAGCTCATGTTTGCCCGCCGCATGCGCTCCGACTCAGCATGGGCAAACCTCAGTTGCGCCTGCTGCTCGAATGGTAAGTTGAGCCTCCGGAGACGCTCTGCCTCTGCATGTGCAGCGCGCTGCTCCCGTCTGTGATCGTCCTCACTGCCGAAGTCACGCACGTGTTCACCGCTCAAACTAGCTATGCGGAGCCGCTCGAATGCTGCGTGCGTAAATCGGCACATCACTCTGCCATCGTAAGCCATGCTGGTCAAGTCCTTGATGTCAGTGTCCTTAGCTCCTTCCATATTTGTCTAGTGGTGACTGAAGAGTGCTGCCAACTATCTTCTTCCTCGTATTGCGTCTAGAAATGAACAAAGAATCCAGCCTCAGACGACAGTCAGTGAATGAATCCTTGAAGATAGCGTAGAGAACTATGACATTGTTCAGTAGCAGATATACAGTTACGCTTACATTAGACAAACAATTCACTTCACATCACACTTGTTCCGTCATTGGCCTTGCTTGAAAAAGACAAAATCTTCTTCCATGCAATACACTTAACAAAACGCTAACTAGAAACACTTTAAATAAAATTACAACTATACAATAGTAAAAAATTAAGTTTTAAGAATAATTAAAAATATAACCGTTTTCAATGTCACACTTATACTCTGCTTACAAAATGTAATCAGGTTACACGACATTAACACAGCATGAAAAGATAAGCTGCACAGCAATTATAACTAACACAGACAACACCACGTAAAAAAAAACGTTTTCAGGCAAAAGTCATTAATGTTTCATGTGATCTGAAACAATTCATTAATAGTTGAAATTCACCAGAAAAATTAACTTCTAGAAATTTGTAACTCAGCAAAATACGGGTTGGATAAATCTTTCGAACCAAGCTCTCAAAATACGTACTCGTCAGTAAATACCGCTGGTCAAATACTCTGAATACTCGAGGCAATACCCCAAAATATAGTAATTTCACANACAACTATACAATAGTAAAAAATTAAGTTTTAAGAATAATTAAAAATATAACCGTTTTCAATGTCACACTTATACCCTGCTTACAAAATGTAATCAGGTTACACGACATTAACGCAGCATGAGAAGATAAGCCGCACAGCAATTATAACTAACACAGACAACACCAAGTTAAAAAAAACTTTTTCAGGCAAAAGTCATTAATGTTTCATGTGATCTGAAACAATTCATTAATAGTTGAAATTCACCAGAAAAATTAACTTCTAGAAATTTGTAACTCAGCAAAATACGGGTTGGATAAATCTTTCGAACCAAGCTCTCAAAATGCNTGGATAAATCTTTCGAACCAAGCTCTCAAAATGCGTACTCGTCAGTAAATACCGCTGGTCAAATACTCTGAATACTCGAGGCAATACCCCAAAATATAGTAATTTCACACTAACTTGTGAATTAGGTAATATAAAGAATACACAGTAATATGATCAAGTGTCAACTTTTCCTTAAGCAAAATATTTTGGTACTAAAATGGTTGTCCCCAAGAGTAGATTTAATGCATACTAAAAACTGACTACTAATATCCGTGGTGTGTATTCTCTTTGTGTAGTTAAGTTTTTGCCTAAAATTATTTTAATTTAAAATTTATTCACATTTCCATGATGTAATAAACAAAATGTAACCGTTAGTCTAAAATACTCTGTTGCAAACACCACTGAATAAGCTGAGGTCACAGTGTGCAATGACTTACAAGCATAAGTATAATTTATGTCTGTGTAACAACACAGCTCTAAACTACATCAGCTGTATTTACAATGATTTTTTAATTGTGAAACTTTGGAAACCGTGCACACCCAACAAATTATTTTTTGATACGGGTTGCTTTTCCTTTCAAAAGAAGTTAAGGTTCTTCATTAAATGTGCCTAGATAGCAAGACAAAATAGCACAGTCTCACTAGAAAAAATGAAAACTTCCATCATGACTACCAGAAAAACAATGAAAATGAATACTGTAAGTGGTTCAAGTACACTCTGGTTGGCCTCTAAATTTAAGAAAAAAAATTAAATTCACTTCACCTGGATCATATGATAACCTTTAAACATTGCAGAACATTCTCTTTTCACATCAGAAATAGGACAAATTTCAATTTTAAACGATATCTTCAAAAATTACATTACAATAATAAGGATAGCTGCATGCTGCTGCATCAAATTTCAGGTAAGGTTTTACGTAGCTGAAGCTGTTTGATACAGTACACCAAGCATTACACTTATTGCTACAAGATAAATTAGTGTTATGACAGCAGGTACATAGACTGTTACTACTGTTGTCTCCCCAAAACATGACTGAGTCCCAAAACTATAGAATCTTAACAGCTTGGCATAATACCTGCCTGTAGATTGACCAGTTTAAAAATAATAATAACATTTCAAGTTTTTAAGCAACCACAAATTGGTTTAAATTGTATGTACAACATTAAACCATTCGAAAGTATTATCACCACACGGAACGTAAAAATTAAGAGCCGAAAATCTGGAAATTTTGTCTAGTACAATAAATGCATGTCTTCAAAAAGTTATTGTTAGGGGTGTATTATTACAGTATGTTAAAGTTTAATCAATGTGCTAAAACATGAAAAAAATACAAATTATGCACACAAGTCTGAATACCAATAATGTTAAGTTTTGCAAATACTTATCATATTTGAAATTCTTTGTATGTGCAACACAATTGAAATCTGCTCTAAGCACATTTGAAAGTCCAAGGCTTTACCTTTACAACTATCTTTATCATTACACCAAAAATTAACCTTTCCATGGACCAAATTACACTTTTCATGCATCGATAAGCTGTGCATAAAACAAACAAAAACATTATTAAATAAATTCAGTGCCCACAAAAATTTACACCTTTGATATGTTGTCCAGATAGAGAACTACTTTACCTACATAGCTGCAAACTTTCCTGCAGTATGTCAGTGTATCTCATACATTACATGATATTCGGGGCAGGATATTTTTTTGAACACTGATTTCAGAAGTGTTCTATTAACCACAAACCAACTACATAAATTTTTTTAAGTTTTTTACCACTTATGCAATTATTTTCATCATATTACACACACACACACAAATTTTAACTTAANCACACATTTTAACTTAAAATACAGAAATATGTATCATCATACTATAGAGGCTATACACAGAAAACTAAAGACACTAATGAACCTTCCTCCAATTATGGGTTACATTTCAACATGATAATAGTATAAATTTGTTATTAATGCTACAAGCTGTTCATAATAAAATAAGCCATCTTAAAAAATTTTTTTGAAAAAATCACTGTTCTTAACTAGGATAGCAGTATACTCATAATGAATTCCGTGACTTTCCCCAACTTTTCTATGTATCCTATTACTTTTCCCTAATAATAATACACTGGCAAAATTAAAANAACTTTTCTATGTATCCTATTACTTTTCCCTAATAATAATACACTGGCAAAATTAAAATCACTTTTACATTATTTTCTCAAAAATAATTTTTTTCTACAACTGATTTTCTATGTAATATCAATATTTATAAAATAATATAACAAAATATGTACCTACAAATGGCATGTCAAAAAAAAAATATATGAAACAGGTGGAATACTAGCTATATCAAGCCCAGAAACAAAGTCACAACACACAGACAATGCATTAAACAGTGTAGCAATTCACTGAGAACTAAAAGTGATCAAATTATTATTTAAGCTAATATTTTATTTGCAAAATATTAAGCTGGCACCTAAAAATCACATTTTCCACAATGTGAATCCTTGCTGTATCATAAAGAAAGAAAAAAATCAGCCAAGAATGTACGTACAATAATAACCATTTCACATGAAATAACTTAACAAAAATTAGCCCCTAAGATTTAAAATTTTCCTACATAGACGGAATAGACCAAAATAATGCATAGTACAGTTTATAAGCTTGCGTGTAGTAGAAGTGCTCAGATACCAAAATTAATGTGCCTATTAAATACATTTATAACCCCTTTATGTAAATTCCCTGACCTCACTAATGTCCCGACTTTTCCAGAAATGCAGAATTCCCAGAATTTTACAGTTATTCCCTGACACTAGCCACCCTCAACTACATCACATAATACAACACACACTGTCATACAGTTCTAGTTAAATTGGCCATGAATTAATTAAAATAGTTCTTAACACTTCAAGTATTGCATGAGTACTGTTTGAATTTATGGTCACTAAAGTCAGAATTTGTTGTTTTGTACACAGAGAATGAATTTGCATATTTGTAATACATTTAAATTCCCAACAATTCCACAGTTTTACTTGCATGGCACACCAATTAAGTTAAGGCCCACGGCAATGTTAATTTTACGTATGTCAGAAGGTAAGAAAATGAGAAGTAAAAGCATATCCTGAGAAGGGCTTTCAAAAGTGCTCCATTAACCATGAACAGCCAAAATAAAATTAATTCTTTTCTCACACCTCGACCACATAAAAGCCACACTATAATGATAGTAATAGTCATAGTAGGCAGAATGGTGCAAAAAAAAAATTANCACCTCGACCACATAAAAGCCACACTATAATGATAGTAATAGTCATAGTAGGCAGAATGGTGCAAAAAAAAAATTGTGATGGCGAATAAATATGGCTTTAAAAATTACAATTCTTTAGGGTCCTTCTTAAAACATTCTTATAACCCATTGTGAGTTCTTTACAACATGCCATGTACTAAATTGAAGGCAAAAGAAATTACTGTACACTGACTCAATAACTGAGAAATAACTCTGTTCAAAACTGTAGAATCCAATAACTTTACATTCATGTATTTTAATGTTTTGTGAATACAAGTTTATTTTTATAATTGAAATTTAAAAAAANCACCTCGACCACATAAAAGCCACACTATAATGATAGTAATAGTCATAGTAGGCAGAATGGTGCAAAAAAAAAATTATGATGGCGAATAAATATGGCTTTAAAAATTACAATTCTTTAGGGTCCTTCTTAAAACATTCTTATAACCCATTGTGAGTTCTTTACAACATGCCATGTACTAAATTGAAGGCAAAAGAAATTACTGTACACTGACTCAATAAATGAGAAATAACTCTGTTCAAAACTGTAGATCCAATAACTTTACATTCATGTATTTTAATGTTTTGTGAATACAAGTTTATTTTTATAATTGAAATTTAAAAAAANATCCAATAACTTTACATTCATGTATTTTAATGTTTTGTGAATACAAGTTTATTTTTATAATTGAAATTTAAAAAAACACTGAATTTTGCATATAATTCTGATCAGTTTAGAGCAGGCATTTTTGTGAAGTGATAATATATGCTGTTTGTAACTTTTTAAATAAACCTTTTAAAAAAAACAGCACAATTGCATATATTTTAACTTAAGCACCAACTTATCAGTCTAAAAGGCACTGAATTAGGAAAAGCATTTCCATGCCAACTATCTAACTACAATATCTCAAATCATGTTTATTTTTGTTTTAGGCACATAAGAATAAAATTAGGTGTATTAGTATTACAGTTAGGTTCCTAACAATTTCACGTCACTTGTCTGAAGCACTTACTTTCCCTTCTGTTCCCACGTTTATAAAGGCAAATGTTATCTGGCCAACATGCAAATCCAAAACTTCCAAAAATGAAGTATTAAGACATTAATATACAGGTTGAGTATAAAAGAATACGCCAACTTTGAAGATCTATAATATCAAAACCAAACAACCTACAACCTTGATTGACCAATCAAATGAACCGTGGAAATGTGAAGTNTGAAGATCTATAATATCAAAACCAAACAACCTACAACCTTGATTGACCAATCAAATGAACCGTGGAAATGTGAAGCTTGTTTATCATACATTCATAAATGTTCAATGTGACCACCATGAGCGGCCCGAACGACATCTACGCGATAATCAAACTCGTTCTGCTGTTAAGTGCGACAATGTTAAGATCAACAGTGCTATACACTGATGCAAACTAAAATAAAATGAAAAGGAAAATAGTTAAAAGCACTTACCAACCAATCCAATCACATATTACACATAAATGTTCTTTTACATGAGCAATTCAGTTATCCAGTGCAAGTTAACAATTTATTCAGTTTGATTACATCAAGCATGCCTATTTAAAATATTGCTTCGAATAAACTAGTGTTGGTAGAGCATATCGCTTCCGCCGACCCTATTCACTTTTAGGTCTGTAAAAGCAGTTTGTACCTTCGCGCATCACTCAGAACTTCATTCATTCGTCGTCGAGAAGACATTGTGAAAACGATAGGACGTTGTTATAGTGGTCAGATAATTTTATTAGATATCGCGACAAACAGAAAGATTAAATCGCTTGCAGCACTCAGATACCGAGCTTGCATACCTGCCTAAAGAATTCCTTCTCACATAGGTACAACACGAAATAAAATCCATCTACAAACACCTACGTGTGTATCTGCAGCAGGACAAAGAGATTCTTAGCTGTCTCCCATGTCTAAGATGCTTTCAAGGTAGTGTGCTGATGCAAACAGATAAAAAAAATTATTATTAATGCAAATAGTTATAGCCTTTTAACAACCTATGTATATTGTGCGAGCATCTTGTGCTATACCTCACGTTTGTCGAAAAAAAAACTTTTCCGAAGCTGAGAAGCACAGGTGCGATAAGGTAAACACTACTACGCATTGATGCAAATAGATATAAAAAATGTAAGGGAAAAACAGTTATAAACACTTGTGAACCATCGCAATTACATATTGCCTAAGTGTCGGAACTGTACGCTGCGCGTTAAATGGTGCTATACAATACCAGACCATCCTGGTCAGTACAACAGAATAGCAAACAGACTGAAACGAAACCATAGCATTCAGAGTACAATACTAGCAGCGGAACGCGTCCGACCCGACCGTCGTAGTGCGATCAACTAACAGGTAATATGTGAGGCAGCTCAGATGGTCAGCTGGCGATGCGAGCACGGTGCAGGTCTCAGCAAGTAGAATGGATAACACAGAACACTAGCACAGAGAGACAGACAGACAGAGAGAGAGAGACAGAGAGAGAGACAGACAGAGAGAGAGAGACAGAGAGAGAGAGACAGAGAGAGATACAGACAGACAGACAGAGAGAGACAGAGAGAGAGACAGACAGACAGAGAGAGAGACAGACAGACAGAGAGACAGAGAGAGAGACAGACAGACAGAGAGACAGAGAGAGAGACAGACAGAGAGAGAGACAGAGAGAGAGACAGAGAGACAGACAGACAGACAGACAGAGAGNAGCTCAGATGGTCAGCTGGCGATGCGAGCACGGTGCAGGTCTCAGCAAGTAGAATGGATAACACAGAACACTAGCCGAGAGAGAGAGAGAGAGAGAGAGAGAGAGTTGCGTCAAGCCCTATGGTCACATACACTTCCCTTTATGAGAGGAATTCAGTTAGTTATACAAGTTATCAATTTATCCAGTTTTAAATACTAAATATATACAAGTACTTATTTCAATACATAGCACATATGAAACAACATAAATTCAAACCATTAGTCACCCAAGAGAGACGACACTGCTACGTGTTGTTTATAGGAAATATCTCGTGTACCCTGACGGCACTGAATACATTGCATCATCCTTGAAAATAAGGTATCGCAGGTTCAAACCCCATAGAGAGTCCGATCATTTCACAGGTAAAAATACAACATGATATGCAATTTTAAAAAAACTTATCTTTTATATATAGATATATATAGATATAAGTATCGAGCTCATCATGCAAAAATCGCAAAGAACTATATCTCCAACAAAATATTTTCGCACATGACCTACTCAATGTATGTTCATCTCAAATACTTGCAGCCTGTCGGACATTTATAAGTAGGTAATAAGCAGGTCATGCTGTGACAACCCGAGACTGACAACACGAACAATCATGCCAGGATAGTTGTATAAAAGCAGATTGTTATGTCTACATACATCTACCACGATCACAGACGTTGTTACAATATAAATATGGAATCATTGGTTGAAGACTTACCATCTGTGACTGCATCGTCAACAGCAAGGGACTCTGAAGATTTGCTCCNTTGGTTGAAGACTTACCATCTGTGACTGCATCGTCAACAGCAAGGGACTCTGAAGATTTGCTCCTTACATTGCGACAACATGAAAGTAGCCATTGCATGTTCGCCCGCAGTGATAGTCTGAATAGACATAGCAAGATGTGTAAAGAANGCGACAACATGAAAGTAGCCATTGCATGTTCGCCCGCAGTGATAGTCTGAATAGACATAGCAAGATGTGTAAAGAAAATGTTTGTTGTTCATCGGGAAGTGAGTTAGAAATATTGTAGCAAGACATTCACTTGCAACCTGTCAGTCATTTATAAACAAATAGCAGTAGGTACATTTCCTAGTCAATCAAAATATTTAAAAAAATTTAACTTTTATTTTTTTTACCGTTATTAGTATTTATAACCAAATCAGACACATACATAATATGTCATTCAATAAAGCCTTTAGCTTAGAGTTCATCAATAATCGAATTTATCTCTTCGCCGACATAAAGATGTCCACTTCTCTGCAATGGAACAACACCCGTATTCTATCAACCAGGTCATTGGGATCTTCAGAAAATAGGTAGTTAGACTTCACGTCACTCTTCGTCACTCTTCGCAGATGGTTCATGATACACATCAGCATCTATGTTCTTCCGTGATGAGTAGTTTGCGAGATACCTCTGGGCCAGAGTGCTTGGTTTGAATCTGCATTTCTTCTGTCTCAACTTGAAGTAGCTCTTATCTTCAGCAACATGTTAATGCTTTTGCTTTGCAGATGTCCAAACTTCATCATCATCAGTAGAATATATACGAACCAACCTCAAAACAATATTTTACAATATGACAATTGCAGTACACTATTTACTAGGACGCTAGATCAAAGGATACCAGAAAGAATATGAGAAAACCGATGATGAATGGTAGAGCACGAGACGCGTCCCTGCTAGGACGCAGGTGAAAGGATTNAGAAAGAATATGAGAAAACCGATGATGAATGGTAGAGCACGAGACGCGTCCCTGCTAGGACGCAGGTGAAAGGATTCTAGAAGGAATATGAGAAAACCCAGGGGAAATGGCTGTTGTACTGCCCAGGACAGTTTGGTCTTGTCTAGCATCATCTAAAACATTGAAGAGCACCCGATGCTTGTGCAACATGTGCTGGTTGGTAAGTGCTTATAACTATTTTGCCCTTTACATTTTGTTTTTTATATCTATTTGCATCGGTGTCGCAGTGTTTCCTTATCATACCTGTGCTTATTAGCTTCGCAAAAGTATTTTTTTTTTAATAGCATGATGTAGCAGGGCACGATGCTCGCGCAATGTACATAGGTTGTTAAATGCTTATAACTATTTGTTTTATAGTTATTTTTTATATCAGCTTGCATCAGCGCGTAGCAGGGATGTCTCGCTTGCGCTACTAATGGATTAAAAGTATGTTGTTTTGTGACAAGCCAAGGAAAACTGTCTTTAGAAGTCGCGTAATGCATATCGCAATTTTATTGTATTAATTTTTGTGATCATTCGTTCTCTCTCATGTCGACGTGAATTCTAGCTTTTTACTAAATTTATTGGTGTGATATCAACACTGACATAACTTTTATGGAGTGTAGATCCATCCATCAGGTTTTTATTATAAGTGCGATTAGGACATACTTAACACTTGCGATGTTTTCTTTGTCGGGGGTGACGCCTATGTTTTGAATTTGACGGTATCTTAATTTGTTTGGAAAATACGGCCAACTATGCTTATAAGTTCGCTTAGGGTATAAATGACCCTGCGATCATTTTCGTTGTTGGGGGCGATGTCTATGTTACGAATTTGGTGCCTGTATCTTAAACGGTTTGGAAATTATGGCTAACTATGCTTATAAGTACACAATGAGAGCCTCGCGCGGTCAATCGGAGACGAGAGCCTCGCGCGGTCAATCGGAGACGAGAGCCTCGCGCGGTCAATCGGAGACGAGAGCCTCGCGCGGTCAATCGGAGACGAGAGCCTCGCGCGGTCAATCGGAGACGAGACCATTTCGAGAGCCTCGCGTGGTCAATCGAGGCTGAGAGCCTCACATACCTGATTGCACATTTCGGCTGGCACTGCACAATTTTCAGCCGGATCCATCCGCATTGTGCAAACCTGAAAAATGTCAGCCGCACTGTGCCAAACATAATTTTTTAAAGGCAATTCGGGGCATTTTTAGGGGAATTTTTTTTGGCAAATTTGGCCGTTTTTACCGGCACTGACTGCCAAAACGGCCGCCGTAGGAGGGGAAAAGGGAAAAAATGACATCATCCAAGATTGCCACCGCCAGTCTCCGCCAGGATGCCAGGTGCGCCGAAACATACATTTTCTTACTACTGTTAAAAATACTCACTTCAAGCATCTTTATGATGATAACAGTTAAAACAAAGTCTATTTATGACTGGCTGTGATGTTGCATGTGTTTAGCAATGCTGTGAGCTATGTTGTGAAATCAATAATTTGCTTGTTGAATATCATTTTGGTTATTAGAAAATGTCTTATCACATCTTATAATATAGTAAATTTTTCAATTAAAAATGGGTATTTGATTTTTACGCTTAAAATTTATTTTCTTCTTTCTATCTCTCCCTATTGCTCTTTCCCTATATCTCTGTCGCTCTCCCTCTCTCTCCCACTCGTTAATTCCGTCCCTCTCACCCTCCTTTGCTTTAATTCATCCCTCTCCCTCTTGTTCACTTAGTCCCTATCCCTCTTTCACCACCTCGTTCATTCCGTCCCTCTCCGCCATCATTCATTCCATCCCTCTCCCTATATCACCTTCTCCCCCGTCTCCCTATATCACTCTCTCCCTGTCCCCCTTTCTTCATCCCTGCTCATCGCGGCACATCTTTCTCCCCCTCCCCATCACCATTTGCCAAGTCCTCCTCCATCTGTCGCCCTCCCCTCCACCGTCTGTCAACCCCTCCTCCACCGACTGTCATTCTCTTGTCCTTCTCTCGCCCCTCCTCCCTGATGCTGTTTCTCTTGCTAGAGCACAATCTCCAGTATTACCACAGAGAGCAGATAACGACAGTTTCTGAGTGATCACCAAATCAATCCATTATTTAAGGGATCCACAGAAAGTACGACTGGCCCTACAATATTCTTTGCTATGCAAAGGCATCCCTCCACACAGTCATTGGCTAGGGGTACGACGCACACTTTCAGGTTCCCATTTCCTTGCCAAATGTTTTTTGTTTCTTGTTTATTGATATTGATGTTTAAAACAGTAGAACCTTATTCACGCTGAGACCCAATGTTTTCTGAATTACTGAAAGTGTATATAGTCTAAATAGAATACAGAACTGCTTCATGAATTATGTCCTGTACACATCACATACCCTGTATTTTTAAAATACATTATCAAAGTGCTGGACATATTCTATTTCAATTAATCTGAATAAAATGGATATCCAGATTAATGAGAGCCTGATGGATAAGGCTTTATTGAACATACTCGTGGAAAAAATTATAGTATTTTATGAAATGAGACATTCCATTAGAAAATAAGAATTGTTAATATCTGCATATTTGTTACATAAAAATTTACATTTGTTATGTTAGACAACCCAAAAATTAACGAGTTTCTGTAAACAGTGGAAAAGAGTTAAAGGTACACATTGTCTTTATTTTGCTTTAACAAGGCGTCTATATTTCCCATTAACCATATTCATGACTTTTTCATGACATATTCAGTTAAATTCATGACTTCTCTACAATGTGTAGCACAATGATAACTATTCAAGGTGCGCAAATTTCATTGTGAGTTTATAATGAATATTGTTGATGAGAGCATGATTATAAAAAAATTATATGTGGTTCCACCTTTTACCACTTAGCATGGAACATCGTCAATCTACAATGAAGTGGAAATTAGACTGATAGAATAAATAATTTCATGACCACTGTTCAATTTCATTACCTTTTTTATGACTGCCATGACTCCATGCTCAATTTCAATACTTTTTAAAGACTTTCATGACAATTAGATTATCTGTAAAACCAATGTTTGCATCTATTAAATTCTAATAATGAAAACAAAATACATTTTCTAATATCGGCATTACTACGAAAATGTATAAACATGCCACTAAATACTTACATCATTACATTAGGGTACAACAGTTAACAGAGAAAGGGATGTAAAAACTAAAAATGCATCAGTAGGAATTCGTCAACAGCCAATGTAAAAATCTAATTTCTCGGAATTAAAATATATGGCTGATTCAGAGTAATAATCAAATGATTTCTAGTTAATAAGGAAAGGAAATAGCAATATGTTAGGATTATCAAATAAGGTACACACAAAAAATGTTAGAATAAATTAAACTAACAATATTATAACCTTTAAATACTATAGTTTATGGAATAAATTATGGAATAAATCATGAGAGAAAAAGGTGGGATGATTAAAGTAAACACCAGCAGTTCCGACACAACCTCCCTCGAAAATAAAGTCTCGCCAACCAATACTATTTTACACACTTGCCATCAGAGGCTGATAGATGATAGCACAAATGATTGATTCGTTATTCATGAAAAGATGGCGTGTTGTTTAGCATCCGCAAAGCACATGTCCAAAAATGAATAGAACCTCCTCTCGCGGACATACAGGTAGCGATGCTACGAGGCATTTCATCACACGTAGAATAGCCAGTATTTGGGCACATGGTTGATGGTGGTGCAAACGTCAGTAGAAGGAAATTAGGAGAACTGGAACAGGGGCTGCAGGGATGGGGACGAGGGGACGAGCTGCGGCTATCTTGGTGAGCAAATGCCACAACGACCTTATGCTGTCATTCCTCGTCAACAGCAGCCATCTTGTTTTACCCTAGAAATTTCCATTTATTCCCTATTCCCAACATCTTGCTCTATCATTCCCCATGGGTTTTTCACGCGTTGTCATTCCGCTTGGTTATTTTTTTTATGCTCTCTTATTCCTACCTGACTCTCTCGCGCCTGCTCTATCCCTTGGTTTTCTCATATTCCTTCTTGTCTATTTCCCACCACCCTTTTCTCTCTTGCCTTCTACCATTCCTTCTTGTGTCTCACCCATCCCTTATCACTCTCTTGCCTTCTACGTCCTCCATCTTTAATTACCGCACCTGCCGCCAGTTGTCTGCTGTAGACGGCCATCTTCAATTCTCGTGCCCACCACCAGAGTGTGTGTGCGTGCTGATCTCAAGTTCTACCGTTTGTGGCTAGGAGCGCAGGTATCGGTGCACCCATTTCGTGTGTTGGTAATCACGATGTCTATAGGTGGGCGCTAGCATCGGAGAGTTTATATCTATCGGCGGCCAGTAGGGGGGCTATAATATTTTTTGGGATCTCAAAAAAATGCCAGAGGCACGCAACCCTTGGGTCGACAGCCGTATGTCCTGATCACAAGACTAGGGCAACATCTAGGAAAGGAGGGTGTTTAATGTCGAATACATATAGATATATCCCCATTCCGTCACTCGAATAAAAAATAGACAGGCTGCGGGTGCGACTTTAAATAAAAGTTATGTGAAAAATAAAAAATAAGAATACTAAAATTAAAAAACAGCCTAGATAAAATAAATTAGAGATGCAGGACCCGCATGCACGCGTCCATGACCTTATGTGTACAACTANAAAAAACAGCCTAGATAAAATAAATTAGAGATGCAGGACCCGCATGCACGCGTCCATGACCTTATGTGTACAACTAATATATAAAAAATAATCAGAACCTCTTCTATGTCTATTCGGGTCTGCGTGAGTAAAGGCAACTAATTTAAAACATCTTATAAGTACAGTTAGCCAAATTTCCGAACTTTTTAAAATAAAGCTACCAAAATTCATAACAAAGACATCACCCCCGACAATCAACAGGGCCGCAGTGTCAAATACACCTTAAGCCCTTGTATAAAAATAATTGGCCGCCATTTCCCATCCACCAAAGCTATAGTCGTCAAAATCATAACATAGCCATCGCCCTCGACTAGGAACAGTGTGGTAGGGCAAGTATGCCCTAAGCCCACTTATAAGCATAGTTGACTGTAAATTCCAAACTGTTTTAGATATATTCACCTAATTCATTACAGACATAACCCCCGACGACGAACAACGCCGCAGGGTCAAGAGCGTTTTAAGCTCTCTTTTAAGCACAGTTAGCCACCATTTCCTACCTGCTGAAGCTATAGTCGCCAAATTCTTAACACAGGCATTATAGATACCCAAAATTTCCCGTTCACCAAAGCTATAGTCACCTAATCCATACCATATACATCATTTGCTTGTGGTAAAGGGGCTATCTTGATGTGTTAAGTGTATTAATTGCAGAAAGAGTATATGTGTAATACAGCATGTAGTTGTTAATAAAAAACAATGTATAATATATATATGCGTGTTCTTATTTCTGTTGGATGACAGGCGCACATACATATCCCAAACAAAACGTGCTAGTATATTAAAAGCACAATACAAAATTTTTTGTGCCATAATATATCTTTGTGAGATGGTAAAAATACTAACAGGTGTACTTTAATCTAAAGACATTACATACTCCTTTGGAGGTTAATGTACGTGAATATTAAAAGAAATAATGTTACTTTAATTACGTTACAGTTCGGACATATAACTATGATGGAGTACTCGCAAGTAGGCTTTATTTGATCAATNATGTTACTTTAATTACGTTACAGTTCGGACATATAACTATGATGGAGTACTCGCAAGTAGGCTTTATTTGATCAACGTGTGAGTAAGTAGGTAAAATTCCGTATGGTGAGATATATTAAAATTGGTAACTGGGCTGGGAAGAGCGACGTGTTTTCAATTTAGCCAGGGACCGTCTCTCCTACAGCCATTCTGGACGCTGTTAGATAACACCTGTTATTGCCATCCTAATACCCTCTCCAGATTACACTCCTTTGGGATTTACAGGTTGCAGGTATATATAAAGTTGCTACCATCGACAGTTATTCGGCATGTGTTCGTGGGANAATGTGTGAGTAAGTAGGTAAAATTCCGTATGGTGAGATATATTAAAATTTGTAACTGGGCTGGGAAGAGCGACGCGTTTTCAATTTAGCCAGGGACCGTCTCTCCTACAGCCATTCTGGACGCTGTTAGATAACACCTGTTATTGCCATCCTAATACCCTCTCCAGATTACACTCCTTTGGGATTTACAGGTTGCAGGTATATATAAAGTTGCTACCATCGACAGTTATTCGGCATGTGTTCGTGGGAAGAAGTGCCAATATTATTCGTTCAACGAGTACATCCTAAGGTTAACGTGCCTAGGTTTGCTACAGACGGATCGGCGGGACTTGATCTACACGTGGTCGAATATCGCTTCTTACAACCAGGTGAATTTTATCCATTTCGTACAGGGATAAAAGTGAAATATCCACATTCACAATTTTGATTTGTTTGTACAAGAACTTCATCAGGTCGAAGAGGTATTTTATTATACGCTGGTATTTGTGATCCTGATTATACAGGAGAATTATGTGTTTGTGCCTTTAATCCTACTTCAACTGCTGTTCCTATTATTTGTGGAGAGCACATTGCACAATTACTAATTATTCATTTCACGAGGCCGATTGTTACTAAAGTTCCTTTAATCGATTTTGGGTCTTCTGAACTTGGTGACAGAAGATTTGGCTCTTCTGGACGATTTACTTTGTAAATATATTTTTCGTTTTAAACATAACTGTATTTCCCATTGGATACCTGGCATTTCATGTGCTTGCACAATGTCTAACAACAAAGAAATCTTTAATATTGATAAGCAATTGCCATCATCATCGTCTAAATGTTCTCGTTCTCCGTCACCTGGAAAGGATTCTAAGAATGTCGCGTTTCATACATCAACAGAAATTCTTTTATTGTTTTTTCGCATTATTGCTCCTACATGCACCGTTTTCAGTATTGATTCTTGAGAGTGTCTTGGCTTATTGGCAGCAAACATTCACAAAGCACCGATAGCAGTGAGAGAGGATATCAGCAGCATTCTCTCTCTTCTACAAGGATCTGCAGCAGTTATGAAATCATTGAACGATATAACATGGAGGGATTGGCTGAATTCCTTGAAGGCGATAGAATCATCTGCAATATTAACCATTACATCGATTATAGAGAGGCTAGTCGGATTCTTCGACTCGTGCATCAAAGACAAGAAATTACCAGATCGTATAGATGGAGCATCTACTATCAACATGGCTATGAAATGGGACACATCCACCAGTGTCCATGGAACAGCTGCAGATGTAAGTTGCTCGACCATTTATGATTTAAAACATGCCTTCCCCAACTTAATAGACGAAGCGAGCACCTCAACTGGAAGTATTACGGATTTCTTATATTTTATTTCTTTAAGCGGGGAGGGGGGAGGGGACTCTACAAGTGCACTTTCCCGCCGGATGTTACTCAACCAGCCCTGTTACAGTTGAAGTTGTTTCCAACCAACAAAGTACTGTCATCACCCAGCAAGGAGATGTGGAAACATCAGAATCAAGGGATACAAGTTTTGTAAATACTAGGAATCCGAAGACTGCAATAGACGAACATCTAGTCCGGCTCCTGCAAAAAGTTTCCAAGATAGTGAATTCTAAGAGGAAGGAAGGAGTTACACACGACAACGTTCGTTAAATGTATGTATTAAATCACAGTATTTGTTATTGTAAAAGTGTTTTACTACTGCATTCTTATGAATGATAATAATTAAATAAAACTGAGGCAAATATTTTATTGTGAAAGATACTTAAGTGCGCGTGTATTAGATCATGGTCTTTGCTACTTCATTTGAATAATAATTAAATAAACCTGAAACGATTTTTTTTTTTACTGTGGAAGATAATATATACCAATTGTATTGCAAAAAGGTTTTTAATACTACTGAAATGCTTCAGTATTAAATTACTATATTTTGATAATGTGCAAGATACTGAAATGTATATTAAATGAAATGTGTTGTTGTCAAAAGTTTTTAAAAATTCATTGTTTAATAGCTTTATATGTACTCATTGCATAAATAGTATTGGTACTTCTTCGCACGAACACATCCTGAATAAACTTTGATGGTAGCATTTCTTATATATGTATGTATTAATTCAAATCAAAAATGTTTCATAAATTCGTATGTAATTATTTTGTTCAATAACCCTTATGTAAGCAAAGTGTTTAATAAATCTATATGCCTGAGACACAATATTGCGGTGGAATGTATACTAATTGCATTGCAAAAAGTGTTTAATAAATACATAAATAAACCTGTGAAATTTTTTATTTATTGCTATTACAGAATCATTTTTTCTTAAATACTTATTTACTGTGGAAGAAACTTGTAAAGGAAACCAGGACATATTATTATGTACACCTGAGAAAAAAAAATATTTAGTGCTATTAAAGGAAACAAGTTATAAACACAAGTGACGAGTTCATGCTTCAATATCTATCATGTGTACCTTAGAAAAAAATAGATCTCACGGTGGAATATACTACAAAGGTATTTAATTATTTTATATGAATATTTGTTAAATAAACATGAGATACTGTACAAGTTGTACACATGCACCAACCAACACATATCACATAAGCAAGAGTGTGATGTAATAATAATAATACTTTAAATATATATTCGTAAAATCCCTCAATCCCTCATTGCCCAAAAAAGGAGTCAAGAACCACATTGTAGAGTCGTTAAAAATTTTTTTATAAAAATAAAATTTTAAAATTTTTTTTTGGGAAATTTGGGATATTTTTAGGGAAAATGGGAAATTTTGACTTTTATTGGCGGGGAAGGAATATTTCGAGGGGAAAACGGGAAAAAACAAGTCATATAATGACGTTTTCTTATCACGATTCGGTGTGTCCGTGTCGCGAAGCTGTGTTAGAACCGCTCATTTCTAACTACTACAATGGTTCTTGTTAAGACCGTAAAATGTCTTGCAGGCCCCTCAGACTGCAGGATCTCATGATGTGGTGCCACATTCTCATACTGCACGTCGGTGAATACGACGATCTTCTCTATATGTAGTGCGTCTGGGAGGACCAGTAGTACCTACTCTGCGTGATGTACGACCTGTACGTATCCACACTTTTACTCATTGTGTCACAGTGCTGACTGCACGGCCTAAATGAACGCTATACGAGGCGATCACCCGGCTTCGTACAGTCCGACCATACGACCCTATTTAAATGGGTGGCATGTTTATATTCTTCGCGAATACGATGCCGTGGCGTACTGATCTGCCTCGTGCTATGTAGACGTCTACCTTTCCAACCTGCTGTACGGCCTTTTCAAGCATTGGGTACTAGCCACAAGCGCCTCCTATCACAAGTTGCAGTGATGTTTACACGACGTCACTTCAAACATTTGCATGCACAATTAATACCTACGTTGTCTTGATTTCATTGCAAATGGACGACACACTTATGTGTGTTACCATTTCCATGTCTAGCAAAGTAAGGGCATTAAGTATTGCTACTCTAGTTACTAACGAAAGAAATATGTCAAAACAATTTGACTAGAAAATGATTATCTTGATCATGCCCTAAAAATAATCTTATGCAACGCCAACAAGGCTCACGATCTGCATTCTGTAGTCTAGCTAGTAATTTATAGTTTAAGAAACTACAATTGAATGGTTTTCTACAAATGAATGGTTTTATTACTTAAATCAACTACAAATTTCCTTAATTTTGTTTGATATTGTCTTGAAAACCTTAATAGCTACATGGTGAATGTAAAATTTCCTGTTGTGCAGGAAATTCCCCATAACACTTTTTAAACGAAAATTTTGTTTCGAAATCTTGCAGTCAATGGCCAAAAGTGATCTATTTAAAGCCCCCAACCCAACATTTTTCCCTTGTCAACCGAATCAACGAACATTGTCAAATCACTACACTTACGAACAAACTCCAGCTACTATTCAGTTGGTACAAAAGGTAACATTCAATCTGAAGTCTACTTATTACCAGGGCTGCTACCATTAACCAGAGTTAGACGAACTATAAAGTCTTGCAGTTTACGCTGTACCACCGTAAATCACGAAAAAAAAAAAAAAAAAAAAAAAAAATTGGAACCTTGGCTAGTTGGTTTGCTTGGGCTTTCTTAATCTCGTATGTTAAAATACAACTCTGCTCCCGATGCCTACGTATGTGCTACAAGGTCGTGCCAGTCCGGCTCGGCCCACAGGCGAATTGGTTTGGCATCTCGCCCATACAAGCTGTGATCCGAGGCGCTCAAAAATCAACATTAGTGGTGGACTGTTACGAAAATGCATGTATTTAACATGTTTGTATTACCTTGTACACACAAAACCTATTTACTCCACAATGATTTCAGCTACTATAATAAATATTTAAGTATAACTTTGGCTGCTGATGTATTGTATCATCACAATGACAAACTCAAGACAGGTTGAGTTCGCATTATGTTACTGGGAGTATACTTAGAACATATGGGCGACATGTCACAAATTATATGAAACTATATTCAATGCCTAATGTGTCCCACGTAGCTACATAAAACTAGTATGCTCACAAATTAGCTGTTTTATATTTAAAACTTTGTTTAGAATTTAATTTTTTACATTAGTCTGTGGTCATAAAATTTTTCGCCCGGCCGCATGAATCCTGCCCATGAAATTCAAAGGAAATCAAACCAGCCTGTCACACGAACAGTGAATTTTCTTGACAGAAAGTAGTCTTGTGTACAGTTATTTCAATGGCAAAATATTTTCTGTGGACATACTTGCCAAGTTGACGGTCAGCTGAGTGTGTTTACATTAATATATTTGGCGTAAAAAACCGCTGTAGCCATGGAAACAGATGTAAACAGGGCTGCCTTCAGAACTGTAAAAAAAAAGTGCACTCGTTCGTGATACAGGTTATATGACAGGAAGAACTATAACATTTTTCTACCGTCACTAATTTAATCTGTACTACAAAAGAGTTTCCATCGTTGCTTTTTCTTTACAATAGATTCGTCCTAACGCTCTAATTTATCAATACCCACATTTTTGATAAGCCAGAATACAAAGCAATCAAAAAATATATATGTAAACAAGATTTAAGTGCAAGCAGACCCGTCACTTTAGGCTGTCCACGGTAAAGTGAGAACTTTTGACGCCCTAGTTACTTTTTCCCTATCAGCTATTTTTTATCCTTCCACAGCTTTTTAAAATAAATATTGCCATGTAAGTAATAAACACAGTGTATATTTCACTGGACTCGAAAGTTAACGTCTAAGACTGCAATGAAATACATTTATTGACTATTATTCCAAATGAGAGAGCTTCAAAAAGTTCTCACTTTACCGTGAATAGCCTATACTAATGTATGATTATAGTAGGCGGAAAGTCAAACATGTTCGGTATAAGTGTAGCCAGAAACACTAAGTCAGAATAAAATTTGTGTGATTTCCAACAGACAGTCTTGTCTGCTCCGTCAAGATTGAAAAGATTGTCTTCGGTTAACAACCGAAGTGCTTATCTTCGTCTGGGCGATCCCCCGAATTAGGAACAATGACAGACGAGCATTCCTTGGGCGAGAGTCAAGTTCGTGACCCCCCTGCAGAAGGCGCGCTACTCAGGCACGTATTTAATTTGGCGGCGGAACGGGCACCAGGGAGGGACAGTTATAGCACAGACCCCGTGCGCCTCCGTAAGACAACATGGCTGCGTCCGATTTACGAAAGGCGTAAAGTTAGGGCGCTGCGAGCCTGGGTGGCAACAAAAAAGCCCCCCCCCCCTCTTCTTTTTGGGCAGTTTACCTATATGTAGATGACGACGACGCCGTCGCTGTAGACGATTGTTATCCTTATCTCCGGCTTCTGCTTCTGAGACATGGCGGCGGTGGCGCGACAAGTGCAAGGCGCGGGAAACGGGCGGCGCGTAGACTGGCCGCGGCTACTGCAACCTGGCAGGCCACCAGGCTCCGCAGCGGCCCTGCTACACAACCCCGTCCACCTATTTAAAACCTGCGTCATGACTGCGCTCCAACGTCAAACGACGACTACAAACGCTCTAAATATTATTTTAATAAGGGTCACCTTAACGGCGGTCGTCTATTAGAGTTATTTTCGCGTTTGACGCACAGAAGAAAAGCAGGCAACGATAAGTCCGACACAGCGCGCGCATCGGCACTGACATGCAGTGTTTTCGTTGTGCTGCGTGTACCTGAGGGAATTTCAGCGGCAACTATTTTATTGCTGGAAAAAGTGTAGTACGGTTCAATGCAGGTCCTTATCGTAGTTTTGTTCGTGTCCGAGTAGTAGATTTTAAGATACTGCAACCTGAAAAATCTGTTCTTAACAATGTTGAAGGGCTCCAAAATAATATTTATAGCACGAGTGACATATTTTTTAAAGTTCCATTCCGTCCTCTCGTGTGTATTTTCTTTCCGTAGGTAAACATATTGGAGACAAGTTTAATAGAGTCGAAAATATGTGTTTCAAACATGTTGCAGCGCAGTTCAAGCGTCAGGTAGGCGACTGCTTAAACGGCATTTCCCCTGCCTTGTGTTCCGTGAGCAGGACGTCAATATTAAGGGTGTTTACAAACAATGAGCCATGGTAAACCCTTGGTTCACTGTCTGTCAAACATGTTCGGGGCGATCCATCTTGAGGCTATGTGGTTAAGTGTAAGAAAAAGTGATAATACCTGAACTTCGCCACAAAAAATAAAGTCGTGTTTTTTTTTATTATCCTCCTCACCTTGTGCTATCAGATCGAAGAGACCGAACCAGCAACCTTGTTCGGAGCAGGAAAAGGAGGACAGTTGAAACAGCTGCCCGCGCATCGTCTCAATGCCGTGCGGCGAGTGACGTCATCTTGACCGCACAAACGCGTCAGAGGAAAGGCCGCTTTACATTCCAGAGAACCCCTTCTCGAATTCCGTCCACGACAAGCCTCGATAAAAATACATATAGCTTGTTCGCGGTTGAATTCCGGGAGTCCTGCTTACTTTTGTATTGCATTTTTCTGTCACGTGACAAACTGGCATTGTCATGGGCCTAATGACTTATCCTTGCGTAGATCGTGTGATCCCATGAAACTGTTACAAATGAAAACATCACGCTAATTATTCAATGAAAATCCTCATGTGGCTCTCACCTGAGGCAGGGTCACCTATGGATGAGGAGGCTGGCGCTGAGCGGGACCGGCTGCCCTTCACCGCCAGCCTGAAGAGGTGGAGACGCAATGGAATGAAGATGGGGAAGGAAACGGGAGACACCTGAGAAAACCCCCACACACCATGGCAGTGTCCGACACACTCCCCACATTAAATCCCCNNCCCCCCCCTTCAGGAGGCCGATGTCTTGGATCGGACCGGGTACCTCGGAAGTATGAGACCAGTGACTAACCAACTGAAGCAACCGTAGGTTCCAATATTATATAGTAAACAACAGAGCGAGGTGGTGCAGTGGTGAAACTTTGACTCGCAATCGGGAATACCTGGGTTCGAATCCTAGTCCAGCCATCCTGACTTCGGTTTTCTATGGTTTCCCGAAATCACTCCAGGCGAATGCTTGAATGGTTCCTTACGACGAGCCATGGACGATTCCCCCCTCGTTCCTACTTCTATGATCAGTCTCTCATGACCTCGTNGAATGGTTCCTTACGACGAGCCATGGACGATTCCCCCCTCGTTCCTACTTCTATGATCAGTCTCTCATGACCTCGTTGTCGACGAGACGTTAAGCCCTACTACCTATCAAATTATTCGATAATGTAAGTATACAAAACAATAAGCCAATTTGAAAACTCTTTCAGTTTCTCTACAGGATCACAAATTTAGTTACTGCATCTTATAGTGACACTAATTCACAGGCTGAGGTGTATGGACGCAATTCAAGCCGACCTACCCGTCGGGCGGACAGGTGGAAACGTTGATCTTTATTTAGTAATCAGCCCCTTGTCCCTGCCTCTCATCCATGCGTTTCGTATGGTTTCCCATAACCTATGTCGTATGGTTTCCCATACCTATGTCCAAACATGTTGAAGCTAGAATGTGACAGAACGATCAATTACTATCCAATTTCCTACGAAACACCTTACCTCCTTAAAGTTAACATCGTGACAGGAGTCGTCTCCGTCTTATTTTGTTTTGGCAGGGACAAACACATAATTGCCAAGTAATCATCTAAAACTTCTAGGTGAAAGCGTCAGTACACTAACACTAACAAACATTTTATAGAAACTTTTACAAGCAAGCATATTTGTTAAAAGTTTATTAGATAGCATTTTCTTTCTGAGAGGAACATTTAAGAGTACCTACTAATAATTCTTATTTTAGCCAAAAAAGAAATACTTATATATTTAAAAAAGTGTGTGTATATGTATATGTATGTATATATATATATACACATACACACACACACACTGAAGAGCCAAAAAACTGTTATAGACGTGCGTATGCAAATAACAGAGGTATGGAACCAATCAGAGTAACGCAATGTGGTCGGCAGCTAGATCGGTTACTGCTGCTACAATGGCAGGTTATCAAGATTTAAGTGAGTTTAAACGTGGTGTTATAGTCGGCGCACGAGAGATGGGGCATAGCATCTCCGGAGTAGCGATAACATTTGGATGTTCGCGTACGACCATTTCACGAGTGTACCGTGAATATCGGGAACCCGGTAAAACATCACATCTTCGACATCGCTGCGACCGGAAAAAGATCGTGAAAGAACGGGACAAACGACGACTGACGAGAATCATTAAACGTGACAGGCGTGCAACCCTTTCTCAAA